>OMKK01035471.1:0-20573 GCA_900302305.1 Polymixia japonica | reverse complement strand
TATTTCACAGGTTGCTTTTAACGTGTCTTTTTGAATTAAAAACTTTGGCTTTCGGAGGCTCAGGGAAAACTCCGGAGACTGGGGGAATGTTTAAATTACATCAATGGACACACTGAGGATAACACCTCTCCTACATGGCAATGCAGTACACATAGTAGGCTACCACACACACACACGTCTACAGCAACTTACAGTGCAGCTCTCCAACAGGGCGATGGTGGGCACGGCCAAACATGTACACACATACACAAAGACAAACTAAACAAAATAAACTGAAACCTCAGTCAGTTTAACTGTCGAAAAATTGCTCAAAACAATGTCCCCATCACCAGCTGCGAGATTTATATAGCGATCAGAGCATCTGATCCAAATGCACTGGATTCAATGACAACGATCACTGCATTACCAACAGAACACAATAGAAATATGGATATACTTGAACACAACATGATTGCATTTAGGTTGAATGATCATTGAGATATTGAAAGCTCTGTCAACATGTTTCCATGATGCACATTGTCTGGCTTATGATGGAAGACAATGATTCACACAATAACCATGTGCAGATATTTTGTTTTATTTAAATAATTAAAAGGGTTCCATTAGGATAGTAGTCATTGGTTAAATGATTCACATAAAAAAAAAAATACACAAAATGTGTGCACTTACCACATGTGCATGCTCTGCCTTGAAGTCCCAAAACTACCACATAATGCCTGCATTTGTGTTAAGACATGGTCTGAGCAGGCAGAGTGGTATTCTTTGACATCGAACTTGCACAGTGCCACCTCATTTCTACTGACACTGTTACGGTCAGGACAGGTGAGGACCCAAATGCAGACTCCAGACAGCGATTAATGTTCACAAAGCCCGAAAGGGAGTTTATTTCCAATAATGACAAACAGGGAACTCCAAAAACCCACATAGAACTGAAACAAAGACACAGGGAGAAACAAGGATTACTCAGGAACCAAAAACCACAAGGGATATACTCAAAACTAACTAAGACTAGGACTTATAAACACAATACATCCAACAGCACAACACAGAGCCAATGAACCACATACCTGAAGCAATGCACCAACACTGACTACTGGGGAGACAAGACAGATATACAGGAGGTGATTACAATCACAAACACCTGGGAAGACTCAGACTGGACAGAGAAAACAGGACGTAGAACTAAAAGGAACAGAACAGGGAACATAGACTCACAACACCTAGAAAACACAACAGACCACATCAAAACAAAGTACAACCAGGACAAGACAACATATATATATTTATTTATTTATTTACACTTACCGTATACATATTTGCATATCTGAATATACCTGCATACACCTTATATACTTCTTTTTTTATTACCTATTTATCTTTTTTATTACTTATCTTATTACCTATTTTTATACCTGCATATAACCCACTTGCATACCTGTACATAATATATCTTGACCTGTACATATCCCCTACTAGTTATATTGCTGGCCAGTATGACTACTCCCATACCTGTACTGTACATATCACTGTACATAATACCATAACTTACTTACATACACCTGATTTGTGTCATACTACTCAGTACCACTCACTTATATTCTCACTTATATTTTTTGCCTAACTTAATCACTTGTACATTGTATATTTGCACTTACTGTTACGTTTGCACTCTGGTTGGATGCCAAACTTCTTTTCGTTGTACTGTACTTGTGCTGTATAATGACAATACATTTGAATCTAATCTAATCTAATCTAAAACAAAAAAGGGTTGAAACCATGTGTTGGTCGTTCAACGTTTAATTGGCTGATTGAGCCAATCATTATTTGCTTTTAATGAAGTTAACGGAACAGTTAACTATACTAACTTAAAGCTGCTATAAACCCATTTTTTTCACATGGGTTACATATCTATACGTTTTAGCTCCATCATGGTTTTGTGGTCGCCACTTGCTTTGCTTTCTTAATCGCTCTCAAAACGTATTACAACACTTAATTTATAGAAGGCATTTTTACATGTCTGGGCAACACTGCTTACACAACACGGCTTAGTTCATAAGAGAAAGCAATGTGCAATACTACAGCCCAACAGTCCCTAGAATACAGTTTTAAGAAATAATACCTATAGAAGAGCACACACAGAGGTTGTAGTAAAAAGCAGGTCTTTATTTTCTGGATCACCCAGTATTCATCCCATATATTTAAATCTCTACTATAACTTAGATATCAACATTATTCAAGGCCCTTCACAAAATGCTCATAATTTTAGAGAGAAATCTATTTACATTGTACAAAACATTGCATACGTGATCATCCATATACCAAACCTTATTCCCTTGAAAAAAACAACAACCCCCCCCCCCCACCACCAGAACTACATTTTCTTCATTTGATCATTTTCCTCACCATGATTCAGATTCATACGCATCACTGGTAACACCCCCACCCAACCGTTGAGAAAATACATTAAAAACCCAGATCCCAGATTTTTTTTCTTCTGTTCTTATTATTTTTCTTTTCTTCCAGTCAGTTATAGTCAGTCAGGCAGTTAATCACGTGGTTGGTCAGCTATTTGATTAGTTGATCAGACAGTCAGTTAGGAAGGCAGGCAGTTAGAAGTCAGTCGGTGGATTTTGCCAATCAGTCAACCAGAGTTAATCAATCAGTTGATTAGTCAATTAAACCATTAGTCAGTTAGCACGTTAGTCAGACAAGTTTTAGAAAAGTGCTCTCCTTAACAGTCAGGTTTTAGTTTCCCTAAAGCATCTCAGTATTAAGATCATAATAAACTCTTTCAAATGAAAGTCTATGAAAATCAATTGAGGTTGAATTAATGTATTCTGGATGTCCCAAATGACTTTTCAACATTTCACTATGAATCTTGAGATGATTTAGGGAGACCAATTCTGTATGTAGAGTTTTACCACAGGACATAAGGAGTGCTTGGTTTGTCCTCATCTGGATGTTTATTCTAAATACCTTGACACTTCCATTCTTAGAGTGTTGTTTTTCTTTTTTTATTTGCCAGCGCTATGTCATAATGTGTTGAAATAAGTTAATGATCTTTGTTAGCATTCCTCATGCCATCTTATACGTTTCACAGGGTAGACTGTTAGCTTGAGGCTGGTGGACTCCCTTAAAGTATGTGTCTGGAAACAAAATGTTATTAAATTTGATTATTGGACATATTTGTAATAATCTTTGCCTGATTTAGCCCTATAGGAAGCTTTTGGCTTTTTTTCCATTTGTCAGATCACTTTAGTCACAAACTGAATACACGACAGTGGCTACAAATTTACTAGCACTCTACCAAAAGTTCATAATTAATAATAAAACGGGGGTAAAAACATCAGTTTTACATCCATAAACAATGACATGACATCACCCAGTCAGCACTTTTCTATTTAAAAACATTAGCACAATGCTGATCAGCTAATGTTTTGCCATTCAAAAGCACTCCCTTTATGCAAACCAGACAGTGGTTTCCCAATTCATGAACATTAGCATGATTCCAGGCTTCTCTGTGTCTATTAAACTGTTTTTTGACAGACTAAAATATCTGAAATAATCCCATATATTTAGTATGTTTGTTTTGTATCATTACTGTATTTATAAATCGCTGTAGAGAAACTAGGTTTCTCTATTTCTGCTGCTCCAATAACTTAATTTCTCCAGAGGGATTAATAAAGTTGATCTCATTTTGAAAACAATGCTCCTGAATAAGTCCCAGGATCCCAGTAGAATTATAACCACTCCTTGTGTGCTGGTAGAGTTTCTGAAATTAACCTTACTTGTGATATTGCCACCTAAATGATATGTCAATCAATCAGGATGTAATCAACTGTCGGCCAATCTGACAGTTTTCCAGAGTCTTTTTATTGGTGGAGGATTTACTTGTAATTTTCACTGCTCCAATTCAACCAATCAGACTGTACACTGGTTAGCGCTATGTAGTACTGGCTAGTGTTAGGGTACTCGGGGTGAGTGTGAATAAACAACGCAGTAAAGTGAGTTTTTCAAGCCAGGGAAAACCCAGAATTATGCTATCCAGTGTGCAGTCTGATTGGTTGAAAGCAGTGAAAATGACCAGTAAATCCTGCACCAATAACAGGACTGTGGACTTGAGCTTATCAGATTGGCTGACAGTTTATTATATCCTCCCTTTCATCGCTTGATTGAATAGTTAAAGAGTCAAGGTGATTAGTTGATCTATAAATACTGGTTTAAAATGGTTTAAATAATAATAATAATATAAGACCTGAGAGACCAAAGAAGCAATGAAAAGATGCAATGTAAACACAATCACTGTGGAGGACGAGAAAGAGGCAGAGAGACATGGCGAGAGGGCAGAGAGAGGAGAATGATGGAGTGAGAAGGAGAGAGAAGAAAAGATGGAATGTGTGTGATTTTAGAAACTAAACTAATTTCTGCCTGTCGCACAAAGATTGACTTGTCTAACAGAGGGAGAGAGAGCAGCCATATCACTCAGACAGTCAAGATATTCCTTTGGTCTGGTTTTTTAAAGACCATCACCAGCTTTAGCCACTGTATCAACTAATAACTCAAGCATTTGAAAGGTCTTTAGTGGGAGTGTGTCTATATGCCAAATAATATCCACTTCTTATATGGATGTACATTATAGTCTTTGTGCATCAGTGAATGTCTTCATAGAACCACTGTCGTTCATTTCACAGCTCTGAGTGGTTTAACTGGATCTGGATCGTGAGCATGTGTGCGTGTTTGTGCGGGTATTGTCCAGTCGTCATACGGCCACTATGTTGTTCATCTCCCATTTCTGAGTGGTTTTACTGGTGTCACAGTCTGATATGAAGACTTTATGGAGCAGATCCGAGCGGTCCAAACATTTCCCTGTTAAAACAAAACACGTTATCATTACTACAACACTACTGCAACTAATAATACTGCTTCTATGACTACTGCTCAAACTAGTACTGCTGTTTATGAATAAAAGTTGAAGTTGAAGTTGAGAGGTATGTCAGTGCTCCACTGCTATGCAATTTTCTTTTTACATTTTGTCATTAATATCTTATAAACGCATCAACTAAATATTTAATAACTGCAGTAGCATAACACTAACAATAACTAACATTTTTTATTGAATCTGTTAGGGTTTTAACACTAGAAAGACCGCAAAAAAAAAAACTTTCCTCCAACTGCCAAATACGGAGAGTGGCGTCGCTACCTCTCTGCATCCACACAAATGTCTAATGTCTTAAAAATGACTCATTTGCTAAGTCTATGAAAGCTCCTGCTATGTAACATGTAACAGCGGCCTTCCTGCTACAGCTAAAGTGTGTGTATTACGCTACACCTCAGTTGAAAAAGATATCTAGGCGTGCATATAGCTACGTATTGTAAATGGAGTGCATGTGACATTTGGTGTGTTGCAGCAAACGCCTACACGCCCCTAGAACCCAAGCCCTGTTGTTGTCATTATTAGCTTTCGTTAATGCAACGTTACTACTCATTGTGCTAGTATAGTCCTGATATGTAAACAAACCTGCTGCACATGCCATCCTGTGAACAGGATATTTGGATGGTTTTGCTCACAGGGATTACGTTATCATTCGTTTAGCTCATTATTTGACATGTTGGACACGTTTAATATGAACATCCGACATTATAACATTATAGATATGTCAGAAAATAAGGAAAAGCATGTCCCCTTTAAACTACATTTTAGTCTCATCTTTTCTCATCAACAATACTGCATGTTGATATAGTCAGTTAGTGTTTAATGACGTCGGTGCCATCTCGTCATCGTCTCGATTTGTTAATTAAATTAACACTAGTTACTGGCTATCCTTCCCTTGTTTCATATAGATACTGAAATTATTGGATAGCCTAAATTAAGAGTTTATCAACTCTATTGACCTTTCATCTTATGAGAGTGTATTCACCTCATATTGCTACAGCAAGAAGTAAGAGCTACAAGCTGGTCACTACTGGCTAGCATCTTCAGCAGGTAAACCAAGTCACAAATATTACAATGCACAGTGATTTCAATGACAACAGCCAACAATCTACCTCATTCGCTCATTTGCACCTGTTAACATTCTTGTTTGCACTATTTGTTTTTAGTACATTTTTTACCTGACTTACCTATTTTATTTTTATTTCTTTTCCCCTTTTTACTACTTATTTTATCTATTTATTTTTATTTTATTTTGTCACTGTATGCCTTCTATGCCTGCTCTCCGTGCCTCCTGTAATTACCCCCCGGTGATAAATAAAGTCTTGAATCTTGAACATGCTTGCGCCTGGCTTACTGTGCCAATGTCATATGACTTTCTAATTGGTTTGAGCATTTAGCATAATGCAAGGCGGTAATGCCCCTGAGTGAATGTCTCAGGGAGACATGACTCTCAGTGTGATCAACTCAGCGTGATCAACTCAGCGTGATCAACTCAGCGTGACCAGCAAACTCAGCATGATCAACTTGTGAGACTTGTGAAGCTCATGAATGCAACTGGTGGCAAATCAGAATATTTTGATGGTGATTTTGCCATGGATTTCCTTCGAGAGACTAACAAACCCTCTCAAATTGTAATATTTTGACTATTTCTCTAAACAGCATATAGCGTGTTTGTAAAGTTCAATTCATGCATCATTCAAAATATCTTCATTCAAATTAATTATTTCAATCAGTTAAAATGTGTAATTAATCTGTGAGAATTGCATAGTCAAAGTCATCCAGATATTTACCTGTTGGCACATGAGTGAAGCGATGGAGATCCTGGATAGGGGAATGAAGGATGGGAGGGAGAGAGAAAGAGAGGTTGAGACAGAGAGATGAGTTGTCAACTCAGAGATTTTCAAACGTTAATGAAAGCTACAGCTAAGCTATATAACTTGTTTGAGACAGAATACAGCTACACAACATGGTTTCAGTTCTTTGATTCTTCCTTTCTGAACCAGGCCTTCCTTCCTGAAAAGTCACTAACATCTTTCCCATAAACACTTTACTTTCAATTTTAATCCAACTTAAATTCACTAGCTCCTCTGTATGCATGTGTGTGTATACATGAGTGTCTATACATGTGTGATACCTTAAAGTATTTCCATTCTGTGTTCTGGTTCAAGTCACAGTGGGTTATGATGACAGCGGAGTTGTCAGGTCCCCGGGTCAAGCACTGGTCATACTGCATCAACTGGTTGGCCTCGTTGATGCGAAACAACTACACACACAACACGCAAATTAATGCAATTGAAGTCCACATAAAGCCAACTTACCAACCAGGCAGCTGGTGTACATATCATAGGCTTAAATATAAAAAGTAGCTGCCTCCGCTGCCTCGTTGTCAATGACTGGTAAAATCTGGAAGAAAGTGAGTGCTGCCTCGTCTACCTCATAGCTCCAGACAGGCCCGGCGACAGGATGAAGTGACTGGGGGCGAGGGGGCAAATCTTTTTTTGTGTTTGTGTGTCATGGCCATAATATGAAATAGGAATATTTGGGGCAGATTGCAAGTTGGTCTGGTGGTAGATTTACTGAATTTCATTTATTTAACCATGCAATAGCCTCTGAAAGGCTAAATAACAACAACAGACTACTGTTTCAAAATCAAATAATACATTTATTTCACAGCAGTGGTGAAGCCCGAGTGTCCTCGCACAATTTAGGGAATCGGAGCATTCGGAACGTATAGTCAACAAGACGCAAAACAATAGAATTTATGAATTCTAACAACCAATGAGAGATGACTGCTAAAATCAACAAAATAATAGAATTTATGAATGATTCTAACAACCACTGAGAGATGACTGCTAAAATCTGCCTGTTTTTCCCCCATTTGAGGTTCTGGTGCTATGAATACCTGGAAATGCACTGCGAACTGATATGTGTTTATCGGTTTTGTTTTACACAACACATACAGTCATAGCGGTAATTTAAAAGGCACTAGTCCAGAGTTGTACTACTACTACCACCACTGCTCGCCAACTTTATTTCCACTACATAAAGTCTTAGCACCACATTGGCATCAGTGAATCCCCACCTGAACCTTGCTGCTGGCTTGATGACTAAAAGCAACAGAAACAGGGCTGCTGGTGATGGTGAATTGTCAGCTGTAGCGAGCCATCACACTGAACATTGTTACATCAGCATACTTGTCAGAGAGTACAGTCCACACTCGTCTATGTGCAGTCAGCCCCCGCATCCCTCCTCCTCAGAGTGACAAATCTTGAGTTTGTCTGCTACAGTTTGAATGGCGTGGTGTGATGAGTTGACTCAGTTATGGGATGCTTTACAATTTTTGTTTTACTGGTTTGCCAATGGAGGTTAACATTTAAAAAAATAATTGATTAAAATGCATGCTTTTTGGCATGTACTACATAGTATATACTAGCAATTGACAGTGCCACATTAAAAATCTCACATCATTGGAAAGATAGAACTCTTGGCCACAAAGATTAGCTCTTAAATTCATCATTCATCTTTCGTCATAACTGACTGTGCTGAGAGGATTCATTTGATTTTGTTGTAATATACTTGCAGCAATTTATATTATATTATAATGGGTATTATATTAGACTTCAATGACTTGAATTTATAGTTGAACAAGAATGAGTAAGTCAAGCACAGGAATAATTGCCCTGTGTAGGAAACTAAGTTAAATGTTAAATACTTTATCTGGATAATACTGGACCCTAAAAAAATTTGAGGTAGCCCCTAAACTTATTTTTGGCTCCTTGCTCGCAATTCTAGTCTGGAGCTCAGTCCTTTGGCCAGTGTTTCATAACCTGTCCAGATCTGGCAAATGCTGGCCAAAAGCAAATACATAAGGACTAGCGGTTATTGATTTTAAATATTATATTCCTTTGTTGTTGTTGTTTTGCTGAATTCAGATTCAATACTTTGTGAAACAGATATTAATTTAATTCAGCAAAGTAAGTGGTTTGGAGAAAATAATAAAACGGTCAATTTATAATGCAGTCTCACTCTAGTGCTAGACCTAAATTTTGATTTAAAGTGTGCCAGTATGTGTGTCTGTGTGCTATTACCTGGTTGCCCCCCATCCTGTGACAGGGTCCTATCTCCACATTGCCTCCATTGGTGTGGCCCATACTGTCAATACAGTAGCTGGTCTCAAAGCCCCGGATCTATACACAGATACACCAACAAATCCAGTCACTCATTTAACTGGCTTCATGACTTAGGATCTAACACAGAATAGATTTTAAACCAGGGCTATGTCAAATTTTACAAAACATAAAACATAACTGCAACACATATAGTGTTACCCTGTGAGTGTGTGTGTGTGTGTGTGTGTGTATACCTACCTCCCCCCAGTCTACATTTTTAGGAGGCAGAGGATAGTGCATTGGAATGTCGTAGGCAATTTCCTCCATGAACCATTTAAAGCTCTTACAGCGGTGTTCCTCCCTGACAAACAATAAAGACAATTAAATAATCGTCCAGCTACTGAGTTTTAAAAGTCAGTCACTGAGAGTGAATAGGCATGAATGCATTAATAATAACTCAATCAGTCAGTCCAATTCCAAAAGTGGATTTAATCTATATCTACCGGTATCTATTCTATACAATATATTCTATAGTTTGTATACCAAAATTTTACTTGACACACAAGGAATACTCAGGTTGTTTCACACACAGGAGACATTGGCACAAATTAGCAAACTGACTGGGGACGGTGTACATGGTGAACATATACAGTACGCTACATTCACATTAGCAACCATAGTTCAACCAAATAGAGTCGCTCGTGTGTCCGTACAAACACGCTACATATTTTGAAGACTGAGAATGCTTGCCTGTATGAATGAGTAACAGGACTCGCTCCTGTATTTACAGCGCTGTCCGTGAGTTTGTAATTTGCAATATTTGCTCTGAATATAAATCTCGCATTTGAAATATTGCGCGAGTGTAAACGCAATCTACAATGTAAAAAAAAGGTGGCCATTCAGGTTTTGTGTATGTCTGCTGAAAAAAGCTGGAAGAGACGTGTGTTTCCACATCTGATCCGGCAGCGAATTCAGTAATGTAGGCAGTTTTTATTAACCATAAATGTAATAATTTTATTACAAAACCACAGCCTGTCTACCAATTTGTTCCGTCACTAGGCAACTCATAATAGCACATAAAACACACAATAAAATTGTTAATTGTTAGCGCTATGTGCCCTGCTTTCATGTGTCAATATGTACATTTTATCATTATAAGTTGAATTTGACTCATTTTAGCAAGTCAAAGTTGATTAGTATTCTATGGGACAACTGACAGCCCTAATGTATGTCTGTATGTGACTTGTTGTAATGTGGTGCTACCTGAAGCGTTTGAGCTCACTGATGTCTCCATAGGCAAGAGTGAGGGTTTCAGGACGACTGGCATAGAAGTAGTCCTTATAATCATCCCACCACACCTCCACTACACGTACATAGTTCTATAGACACACACAGACATATAGACGGAGACACAGTTCAGGTAAGGTGACAGATTGTTAGGTTGTATGGAGCGTGAGAAATAGTCTGATTACAGGTGGGTGGTAGTGTGTTATCTCTGCCGTACCTTCAGCGTAGGTGATGATCCAACATGTGCAGGTGGAGGGTTGCCCTGCCATCCCTGCAGTCTGTAAATATGGCCGATGCGGGAACATGGTACAAAGAGCAGCTGACCACCACATTGCCAGATCTGCGTACACACACATACAAATGCTTTTTAAAAGGATGTACATTAAGGCATGTTACCCTTAAAATGAAACATCAGGTTATCTGATTACAAATTGGACTTTTTTTCAATGCTGATGTATTTGGGTAATGCATTTACCCTCCTTTTTTAAATTTCCTCTAAATGCTTCTGGGCCATAAATGGCTAAAGATTTTACATTCATTTATATGAATTGCTACACTGAACAGCGAAATCGAGAGTATTTAGAGTAGAGTAGAGTATTTAGCATTCTCTAGCATAAGTTTCATTTTCTAGAAATAAACAAGGGGGTAGTGTGTAGGGTCACATGAACACATGATGTGTGCATGCATGACAACAGTGTTAGTGAACACTTGGCTAAATACTGGTGTAAATATCAGTCCTTTGGCATCACAGTCCAAGCATTTGAATTTCATTCAGAAAACAACCAGTTTGAAGTAATTTTATGGTAATTTTTTGCCCTTTATGGAATTCTAAACATCCCGTCACCGTTCACTTCAGTTGTTTGGGAGAAGGTTGAGATGGAACTAGCTTGCTAGCTCACTTGCCCAAGGGGATACGGCTCGATCCACTGAGCCACCTCCTTCACCATAGTTACTAATTATAGCCAATTCTTTTTGCATGCATGAACTTGTAGCTTGTTCATTATAGCCCCCTCAGTACCTGTGGCCTGTTTGGGAGTGGTATGATGGAACGACACCAAAGTGGACAAGGCGAGTCCACACTGGGACAGGCTCTACCACATCTCACTGATCTACAGGAGAGCCAGGCCAGCCTACCAGCGCCAGCAAACCAGGGCATTGTTGGAAGTGGTGGCCCATCAGATGGTTCTCATGCAGGAGCTGCTGCAACCACCTCTGGTTGCCCGGGAGGGTGATCTGAATCCACTACCAGCTGCTCGACCCCAGATTATCCTCCCAAAGATGGCATCCTCGACAGCCTTCCTCGATATCTTTGAGCGAGCGGTATCAGTGTGTGGATGGCCGGAGGAGGAATGGGGCCCCCCTCCTCACTAGGGAAGCTTGGATAGTGGTGAACAGCTGTACAGGAGGGCCATACTGTGCCAGCTAGGACACACTCTGGAGGGGCAATGGCACCGGTTCAGGGGTCTCTCCTTAAGGCCGGGATATACTTCAGTAAAGGTACACGTAAACGTCTATATGTATAGACATGGAAGGGGGTTTGTGGGTAATCAGCGCTCCCAGAGGCTTGCAGAGCAGCCGACGTGTGCACCGTGTCGAGGCATGCCTAGAATCACCAGGTAACTTCACCAGAACCCTCTTCACTGACTTCAGTTCTGCTTTTAACACAATTGAGCACCACCAGATGATCAGGAAACTCCACCATCCCAACATCCCTCCACTCCTCAGTGACAGACCACAAACAGTAAGAGTGGGCACAGTAACATCTTCAACCATCAACACCGGAGCCCCACAAGGTTGTGTCCTGAGCCCCTTCCTGTATACCTTCTACACCAATGACTGTATCAGCCCCTCATCCAACACCACTTATTTAAAATACTTGGATGACACTGCCATACTTGCACTCCTTAATGACAATAATACTGTTTCAGTCTATCGACACTCCATCTCCCACTTCACACAATCGTGCAAAAATAACTACATGCAGTTGAATGTCATAAAGACAAAATAACTGTTCATCAACACTTCCAGCACACACAGCATAGCCTACAACCCCACCTGCACCAATAATCAAACTATTGAGATAGTGGACACTGCACAAACTCAAAGCACTTTCTGTTGCCCCACCACCTCCTGTTGTTGCTCTACACAAGTATAATTCAACCCATTCTACTCCTCTGCTACCCGTTTCTTCACCATGTTAACCACCTCCAATAGGGACAAACTCATCCGTATTACACACAATGCCTCCAAAATCATTGGCCTTCCCACCCCAAAACTCAACAGCAAAGCGATTGTTTGTAGTTTGTATAGATGTACTATGTATATAAGCATGGGTGAATATCTCTTGTTTGGGTGTATTTATGTATATAGATGTATGCATATCTGTGAGGGACTGTACAGACTGTGGCAACACATTTCCTCTAGAAGGACAATAAAGAATCTATCTATCTATCTGAGACTTCTGTGGCACCAGTTATCCATCCTACCGAGGATTTCCCCATCGAACAGTCCCGTGACAACACCCTGCACTATGACTTGGAGCGTGTTGTGACTATTGATGGTCACAAGGTGCTCCCTGACGCAACATTCTCTCACCCTTACTTTGCTTTGATTAGGGACAGACTGTATTCATTGTATACATGTATACGTTGAATTGTGAATCACGTCAGTCAGGAGAGGAGAATACCCAGTTGCTGATACCAAAAAGCCGCTGGGAAATTCTTTTCCAGGCAGCTCATTACAACCCCATGGCTGGTCACCTCGGATATGATAAGACATCGAACCAGCTCATAACCCACTTCTATTCCCTTTGAATTACTGTTCGGTAGGAAGCCATGGGGTGTATTGGACCTGGTTAAAGAAAGCTGGGAGGAGGCTCCAAGCACCAGTAAAAGCAACATTCAATACGTCCTGGATCTGAGAGCAAAACTCCATGCACTTGGGCATTCATCACGGGAGAATTTGCTGCAGGCTCAGGAACAACAACAGCGCCTGTATAATAGAGGGACTCAACTGAGACGATTCTCACTGAGAGATAAAGTTCTTCTGTTACTGTTATCATCCAACTCTAAATTACTTGCCGAGTGGCAAGGACCTTTTGTGGTCACAGTGAGTAGGGAAAGTCGACTATGAGGTTGCGCATTCTGACAGGGGAGGGGCAACACAGGTTTACCACCTCAACCTTGTTAAAACATGGAGAGAGGTAGTCCCCATTTCTCTGGCTACAGTGGTGACCGAGAGAGAGAGGAGTAGGGGCCTGAGGTATCAAAGCTTGTTACAGCTTGGCCCGGCTCACTTTTTCACGACACTGGATTTAACCAAGGGCTACTGGCAGATTCCCTTGTCACCAGAATCTAGGGAAAAAACGGCATTCGCCACTCCGTATGGTTTGTACCAAGTTGTAACACTTCCGTTCAGGTTGTTTGAGGCCCCAGCCACATTTGCCACATATGCTGCTGTTTGTTTGTTTGTTTGGCTTTTTGTGAGCGTTCAGTATGCCCTGTGTCCAATACATATGATCAGGACACAGGACTAAATGATGGTGTGTGTTTCAGGACTTTTGTTGTTGGCGTTAATGCTCTTAAAAACTATACCGGCTTGGGTATGTAGCTTAGCTTAGCGCTAGCTTACTCGAGGGAAGTGCTCCTGTCTCTATGCCACTATGGAGATGCAGCAGATCCTTTCGGATCGCTCATCAAAAACATGCCAGAGGACATTAGAGCTCCACATCGGCAGCGATTGCAGAAAAGAGGCTGGAAAGGAGGCGTACGACAGCAGCTACGGAGAAGAGGCAATCGACTGCCCCTGCCATCTATGATCCTGAGTAACGAAAGGTCGCTCGGGAACAAGATGGACAAACTCTGACTCCTAATAAGGGGATGCGTCGAATACTGTGAGTCCTGTAGCATGCTTTTCACAGAGACTTGGTTACACCCAGAGATCCCTGACTGTCTTGTTGAAATAGAGGAGTTCTCACACATTCGCTCTGACAGAAGCAAGCTGTCAGGGAAAAGCAAAGCGGGCGGGCTCTGCTTGTACATAAATGACAAGTGGTGCAGACAGCACACAGTCTGGGAGAAAATCTGTAACCCTGATGTGGAACTGTTATGTTCTACCTACCCCAGAAGTTATGTAATATCCTCATCTGCTCTGTTTATGTACATGTGACATGGTGTTAGATGGTATTGACACTGTTGATGTTGACAGGCTAGAGATTGACCCTAAATCCGTCAACAAGGTCCTTAAGCAAATCAATGTCAACAAGGCCACAGTTCCAGATGGTATTGCTGCCTTTTTATTAAGAACATGTGTAGATTAATTGGTGCCCTATGTTCCAAAGGTCCCTAGATTCTCACACTGTAGCAACACAATGTAAAAAGGCAATCATCACACCTGTCCCTAAGAAACCCTGTCCACAGGAGAATAATGGTTTTAGACCTATTGCTCTAACCTCCTTTGTGATGAAGTGTATGGAGAAGCTCATGATGAACAAACTACATCTGGATGTAGGCCCACAACTAGATCCCTACCAGTTCACATACAAACACCAGAGAGGCACTGATGATGCAACCAACAATATAGTGCACTTAGTGACTAAACACCTTGAGAATCCTAGGGCCTATGCTAGACTGTTGTTTGTAGACTTCAGCTCAGTCTTTCACACCCTGAAGCCTGAAAACACTGCAGCTGTTCTCCTGAAAACACTGCAGCAGATCAATATCAACCCCTTCACTATTAAGTGGTACCACTAATTTCTGACCAAGCAGGTCAGGGTGAACAGGACTCTGTGTGAACCCCTGACCATCACCACTGGCGCCCCTCAGGGGTGCCTTAGTTCCCCAGTCCTATTCACCCTGTACACCAATGAATGCACATGCAGCACTGCTAATAAGTACATGATACATTTTTCTGATGACACAGCTATCCTGGGAATCATGTCCGACACATTTGTCCAGTGGTGCCACAAACACTTCCTCACCATCAACATTAAGAAAACAGAGGAGATGGTGTTCGACTCTAAATCCATTGGAGGCCATTCACCAGTGGTCATCCATGACCAGAACATAGCCCAGGTTGACTCTTACAGATAACTGGGCATACACATCGACAACAAACTGACATGGAGTGTTCAGGTAGAAAATGTCTGCACTAGGGTCCAACAGCAGCTACACTTCCTTCGTAGGCTGAGGGTCTTTGGTGTCAACCAGAAAGTGTTGCTTCCCTTCTACCATGCTGTAGCTGAGAGCATCCTGTGGTATGGCATCTCAGCCTGGTTTGGCAACCTCAGTGTACAGCTGAAAGCCAGATTACCTGGCTAACACAGGGAGCCATGAAAATCATGGGAGTCAGGCAGCATCCCACACTCCAGGTGAAACAATCATCAGACAGGCCCAAACAATTGTTAGATTAGATTACATTCAAATGTATTGTCATTATACAGCACAAGTACAGTACAACGAAAATAAGTTTGGCATCCAACCAGAGTGCAAATGTAACAGTAAGTTCAAATATACAATGTACAGGTGATTAAATTAGATTAAATATAAGAGATTTAAGTATAATGTGTATATATGTATATATATATATACATAGTATATATGAATATAAGTGATATAAGTGATTATTTCAGACCCCACCAATGTCCTCCACCCTGAGTACCAACTTCTTCCCTCAGACAGATGATTTAGAGTCCCCCAATGCAGGCTCAACCGCTTTGAGAACTCCTTTGTCCCCATGTCCATCAAAGCCCTAAATGGCAAGCTAGCCAGAGGCTAACGCCTGTAACGTCTTTTAATTTTAACTGTACACATGTACACTTTATGATGACTATGTTGATGAGGCTGCTTTACTGTTACTGCATGTGTGGTAGTGTGCAATTTGTTGGATGATGGCAATCTGTGCATGTGTATGTGTGACAGTCTGTGTATGTACCATATGTATGTTGTTTGTATTGTACTATGTTATTTGTATTTTTTGTTTTTAAACAACAGATACTGTATGTGTCCAAGACAAATTTCCTTCAGGACCATAAAGTCCATCTTATCTTATCAGTGTGAGCTGGAGTTTGAGAGGGTTAAACAAGCCCTCTGTGGGAAGCTGCTGTTCCATACAGCTTTTTATCGTACAGACTGATGCGTCTAGCAGAGGGCTGGGGGCTGTTTTGTCCCAGGAGGTGGACATCAAGTGGGTGGGCAGCACTCTCTGCTACTACCTCCTGGGGCACCCATTCACCTTCTCCACCGCATGAAGGATACAAACACCCGGATCACTCGGTGGCATCTAGCTTTACAGCCCTTTAAGTTCATGGGGATCCATAGACCAGGTGCACAGATGGTGGTGGCTGACTTTCTTTCTCACACACTGGGGTAGGGTGGGGGGAGTTGGCTGATGGCCAGACAGCTCCCCGGCCTAAGGCCTTGTCCCCATTAGTACGGATATTTTGCAAAACAAACATTTTCCTCTACATGGGCAAACAGTGTTTTAGGTTACTAAAACAGGGATTTTTTAAAACGCCTTCTAAAGTGCAGATTTTTAAAAACTCCAGTGTCTGTGTACCCGTGTGGACATGTAAAACAGAGCGTTTGGGAAACGTTGACGTCACATCTCAATTCACGCATGCCCATTGTTGCTTTGTGTAATGAGCATGCGCCTGAAACAACAACAACAATGATGGATATATACCAGTTAAATAAATAAAGGTAAAGAAACAGATGTCAAATAACTAATAAATAATTATCTACTATTGTTTTTGTTTTTAAGTCACTATCACCAAAGGAAAATAAACTCTGTGCATGCTCAGAACACCACCTACTGGCCCGGCATGCTTGTTTGAGTGTTCGTAGTCGTTTTGTGTTCTTGTGTGTACAGAGATATTTTGTAAAACGAAGGTCACGTGGACAGAATCTTTGTTTTAAAAAAGGAGGGGGAAAATATCTGTATTAGTGTGGACAATGCCTAAGTCGGGCAGTGGGGGTATGTGGTAGATGGGGGTGTGGTTTAGGCATCAGCGGTAGATGGAGAGACAGCAGTGACTCAGCTGTGGATTGACACAGCTGTAGGAGATCAGGCTGAGTAGTAGACAATAAATAGGACAACTAACATTGTGTTTGATGCCATCCGAATGTGACACTCCTACACTGTGTTCCAGCATTCAAAAATCAGTCAACCTGTTGAAAGAACCTGTTGTAAAACTGGACAGAAGCAAAGGAAAAAAAACAGTTTTTTTCAACTCAGTGTATGTGTATATATTTCCCTACCTTGTATGATATTTCAAAATTTTCTCCCCCCCATATCTGCAGTCCAGGGTCGTAAAGACCGAGCTCAAAAAAGAAGTCTCTCTCTATAGCAAACAGACCGCCTGCCATGGCTGGAGACCTACAGGTACACAGACACACCAGCATGCATGAAGGCACAAATAGACAAGTATCCGCAGGCAGACACATAGGCAGTAAAACACACATACACAAGCAAATAAACAGACACAAAACAGAAAAATAGTTTCACTAAAAAAGTATTAAGTGCCCAAAGCTTTGTATACATTAGACAAAAATAACAATTATGATGAAAGACTTGTCATTTTGGGTAATTTATGGTGGCCAACCTGAGAAAAAAAAAGGCATTATGGTGTTTCCTGATGCCGTTTGTGGGAGACATCTCTAAGTATTTTTTTTATTTTTTTAGCATTTTTGGTGTTGCATCAACACGGAGGTATTGGGAGTCAATGTTTCCAATCCACAAGCACTAACTGAATCCCTCATTTGATTAACATCAAAATTCTATAATTCTCTTTGCATGTATTCCAAAATTCTGCATATTAATTGCAATTGGCTTTTCTTTTTCTCTCCTACAAATAACCTTATAATCAGTCAACCTATATAAAGAAAATATCTAACAATAATAAATAAGATAATATATTATTAGAATGACATAGAGAAACAGTCTAGTCAGTCATAGGGAAATACAGAGAGAGAAAAAAGAAACAAAATGAAATGACAGTGTTGGAGTGAGACAGGATTAATTAATGAATGAGACAGGAGTGAGTGGTTGAGAGAGGGTTGAGGGAGGGGAGTAGGAAGAGATGCCCCAGGCAGGACCCATGCCACACCAAAAGTTCCTACATAGACTCAGGTAAAATTGCTACCTAAACATTGCACTATATATACAGTACCAGTCTAAATTTTGGACACACTTTCTCATTCAGATACATGGGAAAGTGTGTCCAAACTTTTGACTGGTACTGTATATATATAAGAACTATACTTTGACCATTCAGGACCAAAACGAGAGGTTTAAAATATACTGACATATTCGCCAAGATCCTGTTCAGCCTCTTTAACTTATTAGCTAGAGAGGTTATAGTTTAACTTTAATGTGATTGACAACTCAAAGCCTGATTTACTACCTATGAGCAAACTAAACTTTCCAAAAGTATACTAAACATCTGTAGCACCTTTGTCTGACCATTTGCTGGGCAAAGAAAGGTTCTAATTTGTTAGGGTTTGCTTGCTTTAGGGCCCGTACACATGCCACGTCTTTTACTGCCTGGAAAACGCAAGGCACGTCGCTGGGTGTCAATGTACTTGGCGCTGGGTGCTTATTTTTGAGGGTGCTCATTTAACAGCTGAGGTATCATTTGAAAATGGTAGCATTTGATAGACATCTAAATTCAGGGAAGGAACAAAAGATCTCTACAGCTGGGTTGTCATCAAATGGCATGCAGTGCGCTTTGCTGTGTTCCAAAAATGTCAATATTTTTATGTAGGGCCGCTACCTTTGCAACCTGAAAATGGGTGTTGGGGCTGCAGGCATGCAACTACTGCAACTGCGTCAGCATCACTCTTGAAATTGAGTGCACCTGTCAACCTGTCGCACCTCTACTTTAAAAACAATGGATTTCCAGGAGCAAATGCAAGACATGTGTATGGGCCCTTAGAGAGCAAACAGACTGGCTTTAAAATCAGGAGGCACACCATTCTGAAGCACTTGCTAATAAACAGTCTATCTAGAAACAGGCGCTATGCTACTATGGAGAAAGAAAATTCCAAAAAAAGGTTTTCTATATGTTGATCACACCAGTTAGTAAACAGTGGGGAAATGTGTGACGTCACTTAAGCTTGTCGAAGTGATTGTCAGATTGCCAAGTCCTAGGAAGTAAGTGTATGTTTGTTAGAGTTAGGTTATATGGGGTTATGCAGCTTCATGGCTCAGTCTTAAATGTTTCTGTTCCTTTCTTTTTAGGTTAGTTCTAGTTAGAGCATGTTTTTGATGTACCTATACGGCTCAGTCTTAGTCTTTCTCTGTTTTTTCTCTCGGTCTCCGAGAGGAACTCTCTTCCAAAGCATGCTCCAGTCCCAGGCTCCTCTAGCAAAGCCATCCTGGTCTCCTCCCCCCTGGGATTCAAGAGTGAAACTCTGGCCGTGGATGGAGTCGATCAGGGGCACTGTACACACAGTTCTGATAGGGGGTAGGGGGAGGGGGCACACAAAGGGGTCCATGCATACAAGATAAATGGGGAACAAACATATGAAGAGATAGGGGGACAGGTGGTGGGATAGAGGGGTACACAATTCACAGGAGAGGGACACACACAAACATAGAGGGCAGCACAGATATAAAGGGGGAGGGGTGATAAATGCAAATGGAGGGAGGGGATTCATGAGAGGATAAACACATAGAAGGATACGAACGCACACGCAAACACAAGATGCAGACCACAGCAGACACACAGATGAATGGATGGTAGATGGACGTAGGGACGGATGAGCAGATGGGAGATGGAGACAAACAAAGGAACAGGACAGGTTAGAGTGCTAGATGTTGTGTGTTTATGTGTGTGTGTGTGTGTGTGTGTACCGATAGGGCTCTGTGGTGTGCTTTCTCTTGGCCTTCTCTTTGTGGCCAAGTGGTACTCTCTTCCAGAGCAGACTCCAATCCCATGCTCCTCTAGCCAAACCATCCTCATCCCCACCTTGCTGGGGCTCCATAGTATACTCATTACCATCAATATAGTCTATTAATGGCACCGTACATACAGTCCTTCAGACAGATCAGACGGACAGACAGACAGATACACAAATGCAATCCGTGTTCTGGCACAATGCCATACTAATATTAATAGAATTACAATTTAACATAACATTACATATCGTACCGTCACTCACAAAAACTTGTGTACACTCATAAAACACACATAGCCAGGGTTCCCACTCATAATAGGAAACACTTTTCTTAAATTTAAAAAAATA
>OMKK01035470.1:56918-98631 GCA_900302305.1 Polymixia japonica | reverse complement strand
AGGACGTGGGTCAAGGGTCACAGATAGAGCACGTGTGTGTGTGTGTTGTGTAAAAGTGTGCGTGTGTGTGTATGTTGGGGGAGGGGGAGGGGGACCCCCTCCGTTCGCCAGCCATGTCACGTTTCTCAGCAGTGAAATGTGGGGCAGCAGGTCGATTGAATGTCAGGATCTTCGCCGTCTTCTTGAGCCGCACGAGTATTTTTGATGGATTGATTTCTTTTCCTGGGAACATAATGTCAAGGGGGAGGATGAAAGTGAGCGAGCGAGTGAGTGAGAGAGAGAGAGAGAGATGGAGATAGAGAGAGAAATGACGACGTCGCTCAGCTCATTAAAACCCACACACAGGCGTGTATAGTCTGACCGTAAACAAGAGTGCTAACATGTCTACACATGACCAGGTTTACTTCAAAATCGGACGCGTGTTCAATCAGAAAGGAGTCCTCGTGTTTTTGTTTATCTAGTTGGTAAATTGTCCTTTGGCCCTCGCGGTGACCCAGAATACCAGGTCTCTCTATGGCGCTCGCCTCTTCCCTGTGTCGACCGCGTGGTCAGATTGAGTAGATAGCGTAGGTCTTCATCAATATTGGGTGATACAGCTATCGAGCTCAAGGGAATACGGGGGCATCCAGTCTGCTAATGTGTAACTGACCTTTGGATGTCCCCTTCAGCCGCAGTATGGATTTTTTACCCTCGGAACAGGAAAAACAAATGCTGCATAATATGTATGGTGACTGCCTGACAAGGATGACCATTGGTGATAATGACCAAGTCATTACAGTACGTGTCCATTCTTAACTTTTTTTTTCCCACATACTGGGTGTTTTCTCCTTAATATTCACGCCGTGGATTATCCTCACAAGAAAAACTGACATAAAAAGACACACAGTTCAGATGTATCCCTCTATTTTAAATATTTTGCACCCAATTTAATTTCTTCAACTTCATGGCATGTTCCATAATAGGATTAATTCAAACTTATACTATTGATATTTACTAATATTTTCATGTGGCCGACTACAGTAGGAACAATCTGGCAACCCAGACTATGCCCAGGCCCAGACTGTGCCAAGGGTCAGGGTCAGTATGTTGTGTTTGTGACATAACAAACATAGATACCTACGTCTACTATAGACCGACAGCTCTGATGCTCTCCTCCAAGTCCCCTGGAGAAGCCGCCTCTCATCACCCCATCGCAGTCCCTGGGTGGACTCGACTGTGTATGACTGACATTTGAGCCACAGGTTCAGAGACCAGCAATAAAGAAACACAGCAGAGAGCACAGAGCCACAAAGGACGGCATGCAGTGTACCCCCTCAACACTAGCCAACAAATAATTCATACCCCTAACATTTACTTTGTTCGGTCTCTGTCCTGTCTTTAGTCCTGCACTGTCTGTGAACCTCAAAGTACCTGTCCACAGTGAGTTATTGGATAAGGTAAGTGTAGCAGAAAAGTAAAAACACAGTTTTAGAAGTTTTGCTCCAGTGAGCTGCTCCGTTGCGTATAGTGGATGACTGTGGTTGTGCTGGGCAACTTTCAAGTAGGAATAACTGCAGGAACGTGACGCAGAGCAGTGCTATAAAGGGCGTTCAAGCCCAGCAAAACCCTTCCCTGGATAAATAATAGTTCAAAAAGTTTGAACAGCCCTGTTAAACTTTAAAAAAAAAAAAATTTGAAATCCATCACTGTAATTTCCAATGTTTCCAGGCTTACTACGATCCAGTCATTATATAAATAAAAAGAAAGCCAAATGAACCCATAGTGGTTAAATGAGTTATTATTGTCATTGTGAACACTGTTAGCGTACTCACCAATATTTATATATGGCAAATATATTGTTGGTACTCATTAAAATAAAAACCAAGAAAATGAAAATGAAAAGTCCAAATAAATTATTCAGAATGAATGAACTAATCAAAGGGCAGAGCTCTTCATCTTTTTCAGTGGTCTGGTAGAAGGTCGTAGGTCGTCGGTTCCGTGGGCGAAGGCACACTGTTCGGCCTGCACGGGGCAGCCCTGAGGGTGGTGGGCATGGAACCAGCAGATGCGAGTTTTTAGGGCACCAGGGGCTAATGGTTTCCGCTTGGCATCTGCCCTGGTACTCTTCCTCTCGGTAAGCCCCCGCCAGTCTCTAATATGGACCCTCCCTCCTTCCACTAAATGAAGAGAAAAGAAGCAACTAAGAAGGGTTTTTGTTTTCCCCCCAAAAGAACTTTGAATAAAGTTCATATTTCTTCAAATTGACAAGAGTATGAAGAAATCTAATTAAAAAGCACTTAAAAATACACATTTGTTAAAAGCGAATACTTTGGAAATGAGAATTCCTAAAATTGCTTTACTAAGCCTGAGGATAGAGATTTAGCAACGTAAACATAGCTACTTAAACAAAAAAAAAAAAAAAAACATTTTCCAAACACAACTCCGCATTTTCCAATGTTGGCGTGGACTAGTGTTGCGTTTGGCGAGAGGGGCCTACTGGGGCCCTACTACCTCTGAAGACTTGGTGGTTGTTCTTGAGAAGGGTCTGAAGGCCTCCGCACTCCTTCTTCAAGACCTGCAAGGTCTCCTGCTCCAGGAGCTCAGCCACCTCTCGCACAGAAAGACTGCCTGGAGAGACAGAGGCGGATGGAAAGAAGGGAGGAAAGATGAGAGAAGAGAAACAGCGTAGAGGAAAGAGGGGCGTAAGGTCAATTGATTGAACCCGTTTCTCGATTCATTAGCTCGCCGCTTTGCACGTTTCAACTGCTTTTTTTCCCCCCCTCTCCAATCTGATATCAGTATCTTCGCAGTTGAATCTTGTAAAATATTCTTTTCAGCTGGATAGGCTTGGCGTCCTTGGCTAAGAAAGATATGACCGGAGAGGGAAAATTGAGTCGAGTTGACACAAAGCTTGGCATTCGCTTTGCAAGAAGTCGATTACAGACCCATTGGTCGGGAGAGGATGAGAACAGATTTCAACAATTTCAGGAGATATAGATTGAGAATAAGAAGCGCGACATGGATACGTTACAACGTTATGTTATAGGAAGAAACTAAAGTCAGTCGGTGTCTCTCAGTGTCAGCCCGGGCTGTGAAGTGACCTCAATGAATAATATATCGAATTCATATCGATATTTCAAAATAGCCAGCAGTCTTTACAATATGGATATTGCATTCAGACTGCAATATGGCCAATTTGAAATTATTTTTACAATACACATAATGAAGAGAAAGTGAGATTGAGAAGAGTCAGGTAGAAGTGCTTCACTCGCTAATTTTGTAAAACCAAAGAGAAAGAAGTAGAGAGGCGGATATTGAAACACTTTGAGCCCTTGCTCTGAACTTTGGCAATCACCTTTGAATTCCCAAAACAACTCAGCGATATGGAGACATCGTAAGGTGATAAATGACCCTAACCCTGTCACAGCAAAAGCAGCCAGCCTTTGGCTTATGATTTTAATATTTCTGACTTGCCCGTTTTCCCCTAGAAGAAATTTAAATCGGGGTTGACCTTTGGTTCGTATAAAAGACCGTCTCCTCGTCCTTCTGTGACATATTGGAGAATGCCTCACCACAGGGTTTCTAATGTCTCTAGTGCTGTTTTATAACATTGCTTGACCTGAATCTACAGACGTATACAGACAATGTTCTAACTGGTACAAAGCTACCAATGAAAAATAACATAAAAACAATGTACTCCTTTGTTTTAACTTGACAATCAAATTAGGAATTGATACATTATATTGCTCTACTGCCTCAGCCACTCTGTGATCTCTCTCTACCCCTCCTTTAAATGAAATGAAAACAAAACTGAAGTTCTGCAAATTTGCACAGTGTAGTTAAAAATCTTGGTGTCTTCTTTGACAGTCAGTAGTGTTGTGAAGGGGAGCTTTTATCAGCTTAGAAAGCCGTTTTTTATTTCATAAGGACCTGGAAACAGTTATCCATGCTTTTATTCCCTGTATATGGGGTTTGGCGCACTCCACCCTTTCTTGACTACAAACGGTTCAAAAAGCACTTAACTGGAACAAAGAAAAGACAACACATCGCTCCTGTTCTGGCTCACTTGCATTGGTTGCCAGTTAAATACAGAATTAATTTGTAAAATTTTACTATTTGTTTCTAAAGCCCTTAAACGGAATTAGCTCCGCAATACATTACTGATCTGCTAATTCCATATTCTGCCCCCAAGGTCACTTAGGTCATCCTCACAACACCTCGTCTCAGTCACAACCTCAGGCCTGAGAACCAGAGGTGACCTCGTCTGTTGCTGCCCTCCAGGCTCTGGAGTAGTCTCCCGTCCTACGTTAAGTCCTGTCCCACTGTTGACAATTTTAAATCTAATTTAAAGACCCACCTTTTTTCTCTTGCTTTTGGTTCAAGTCTGAGTCGTTTTATGTGTTTTCCATTTTTGTCCTGCCTTTTATAGATTATTCCTTTTACTCGTCTATTTTACCTCAGTTTCACCTTGGTTACCGTGTTTTTGTTTTCTATCTGGTATTTCTTTCTGTTTTTGTGCTTTTATTCTTTCTTGTGTGTTTTCTCTCAGTCCTGCTTTTAACTCGTACTCCTCCTTCCTTTTATTTATGTATACTTGTATTGTTAATCCATCTGCCTCGACTTGAAAGCACTTTGGGTCAACTCCTGTTGTTTTTTTAAATGTGCCTTATAAATAAAAGTGACTTGACTTGACTCCTACTTCTCTCCTCCACCTCCCCCCTTCCAGCAGCAGTTGGGGGTTTCACCATGGCCGTCTCCTCCTGCATTCATCCTCTTACGTCCCATACTGTTTCCATTGTTTCCTTTTTTCCATGTATAATGCTGTGTGCCATGTCTCCTTCTGTGCTCGGATGAATTAATGTCTCTACTGTCGCTATGAGTGGGTTCCTTCTCCTCCTCCCCGGGGAGGTGTGCCTGTGCGCCATGGCTGTCATGACGATTGTTGGGGGCGATGAGTGGGGCTGTACTGGCTTGGCTGCGCTTGACGCCCTGGAGACTGTCGTGATGTCGGCTCGGCCGGACACCGTCACTTCCTTAGTCTTTTATTACTGCCCCATTAGTCCAATTGTATATTTGTTATCATTCCGTTTACAACCTGTAACTTGATTCAAATCTGCCCACTCGGCACCTATTGCACATCCTGGAAGGAGATCCCTCCATCGCATGCCTTCCCAAGATTTCTTCAATTTTTTCCTATCTAAGGTTTATTTTGGATGTTTTTTCTTGTCCGATGGACGGTTAAGGGTGTTGTTTAATTATTTGTAATCATGGGCTTCTGAAGCCCTTTGAGACTGTAATGTGATTAAGGGCTATATAAATAAACTGGACTTGACTATTGCATCTAAAGCACTTTAAGGGCTAAATCTGTGGTTAGAGGATGACACACCCTGTTGCAACACTGTTGCCCCACCACTGGCTTAGTGTACATGGTTATTATTTTATCTTCACACTGAAACTTATTGTCTGAATATTTGATACAAAGGACTGCAAGGATGTTTTGTTGTTGTTTTTTTTAACATTTTTTACATTGTACAATAGTACAATACACCTGTGCTTTGAGCGACGAGTGGTTAACAGAGTTCCAAAATACTGTTTTCCCATCTACAAGACTAAAGAACATATGTGTATATACTCAAAATACCACTGGCCAAATTGCTGACCACATCTTTAAAACATGTACAACACTCCCTCACACACAGAGAAGCTAGCAGAACCAGTCTGGGGTTGTAAGCAGGTTGACACAACAGCAGAGGGTGAAGTGATCCAGAGTGTGAAACTGGGCAGACGGCCATATTAAAGTCCAGACGCCAGCCAGCTCCGAGCCTTAATATAATATCAATACAGCGCTTAGAGCTGCCCTTTACTGCCTATATTGTTAATGGGGATTAATGGTAGACAGGCAGTATTGACAATGTAGACTCTGCTTGGACGTAGACCAGGCGTAGACGATTATTAATGGCTTATCTTTATGTACAGTTGGGCTGCTCCAGGTTAAATGCTAGGATAGCGAAAGACTGATTGCTTGTTAGGATGATTGTTTTTTCGCTGCTTAAGCCTATTCGAAATCAAGCTGAGTGGAGGCAAAGTAGCTTTAAAAATGCAAACCGGTAAAAAAAAAGAAAACAAAAACAAAATTGTGATCAAAACATGGCTGTATGTCAGGTTATTGACCAGCTTCTGTACTGGGCCTGTACTGTTGGGTGCAAAGGAGCGCTCCTCCTTCCTCCTCCTTCCTCCTTGCTATCTATTGGACCTAATAGATATCGTTCTAAAAATAAAGTAAAGATTTGCACCATCCCACTTCTATAACTGTAAAATGGAGATACGCACAAGCTGTAAATATTATATTATTTTTCTACTAATAACTAACCATCATTGATGAATATCCACTTTCTCTCAAATATGTTTTCCGCGTTGCCTCCGTCTTTCAAATACGACGACACGTGACGAACTGGATGGCAGTGTTTTAACGGTTAGCGTAGCAGAATACCACGCTCGGGTCCGGGGCTGAAGTGGTCTTGAAAATGTGTTTTGCATTCATTTGCATTCTGTAATAAGACAGCGATCGCCGATAACCAGAAGAGCCAGGGCCTTTGTACAGCACTAAAATATCCATTCATTAGTCAATTGTCCTAGAGAATAGTCGGCGAAGATATCAATAATCCTCATGTTTTTTTTAAAGGCGCGATATAAGTAGTTAGCCACTTCATTTAAAAAGCCACTTAAATGACTGAGATTCAACTGCATCTATTAAATAGTATGGCTTAACCTGTATTTACCCTATGTTCCTACAAAGCAGATGAGATAACTGGTGAGAATACCTCAATACAAATGCGTGCTCATGCATAAATCATGGATCATAGTGCATTATTCATCCTGTCATCTCTATCCTGGGTTACAGTCCCTGTCTCTCTTTATTCTTTCCCCGCTATCTCATATTCGCGCTCGCTATCTCCCTCCTATCCTCTCTCTCTCTCTCTGTCTCCCTCATACTCCTCGTCTCTAATTTCAGCCCTGACATCCTGACAGAGAATTTTCTGTTTTAATCACAGTAGAACTCATCTCCTTATCTCATCCGCCGTCATTAAAGGCGGCGGGGTTTCGCGTGCGTCCGCGCGTGTGTGTGCGCGCGTGTGTGTGTGTGTGTGGAAGCGAGGTTGCAGCACAGAAGTTGACAAAGGTGAGCCGTGGGTGGGATATAGGTAAGCCTGTGTGTGTGCGTGCGTGTGTCTCATGCTCTTTGTCGCGCAGGAAGTGCCTTGTGGAGCGTGAAATACTGACAGGGTTCAAAGTGGGGTTGCCCCCACAATTTTCCACCCTGGTGGACAATAAAGATACATTCCATTCTACTCTATTATACTCTACAAGGGTCCTGTAAACTGACACTGAGAGGGAGAGGAGAGACACAGAGGTGGCAGAGGATGGATTAAAATGATGGCTAGATGAGGGATTAGCAGGTTGTAGAAGCCACCAACATGATGATGTGCCAAGTAGCAGCTTGCTATGGATTTTAAGGGTACTAGCGAGTAATGTCAGAAGTGATTCAACCCTCTTGTTTTGAAAGCGTTTCACCTGTTCAGGTTATATCTACAACTGTCCTGCATCAAACATAAATCACGTAGCCTGCGAATGAATTCCGAAACCCAACGTTCACGTAATGTTGGATTAGCAACCATCTAAACTAAAGCACTCTAGTTCTGATTTGATCCGAACCTTTTCAGCATGTAAGGGGAGACTCGGTGTCTGCGTGAGCTAGACACTATTGTTTTAGGCTGAAGAGATTATCTTGTAAATCCTCCTACCTCCTTGGTTCCAGGCGGTGGGAACGCTGATGGCTTCTTTGGTCAGTCCCAGCAGTGCATTAGCAACCTGCATGACAACGCCGTCTACAAAGTCCCGGGGGAGCGCTGCACAGTTCCTAACAGTTTCAATTCTGTCTCTGGGCTGGAACCCGGCTCCCCAGTCACTCCCGGGAGTCCTGTCGGTGTCTATGTTGTCATGCCGGCTGTCCCCATCACCTTTGGCATTTGACCCTTGAACTGTGACCCCAGAAGGGGTCTGGCGGCTCTGAATGTAACAAGCTCTTCGGTCCTCTGCCTGAGCCTCGTCAGATAGCTGGTAGTTCCTTGACTTACCCACCAGACACACCTGTAGAGGAAGTTATTGGTAAAATAAAAGATCAGAGTCCTTGTTATTCAGGTGCTTCAGGTTGAAACTCCAAAACAAATAACTCAACAACAGAAAAGACAATGCTAATCTTCAACATAAATTGTACAGTTCTCAAAATGAATTACATAAATGTCAATACGAAAGTTGTTTCTGTATCTAACTTGACTGTTTTGCACAGAGCCCCTTCACCTAGTTGCACCACTTTTAGGGCCGATTACAATGACCTTGTGGAATTTTGTTCCTTTTTGGAAACCAAAAAGGCCCAATGTATGTTCTTTTTTAGCTTTCCTGTATTGAGAATGGAAAATCCCCATACATAAAATGGACACTAGATACATACGCCTGTGTGTTAATGTGCACTATCAACTGGCCCTTCAGGGACATTAAACACTTGCACTTGAACACTAGTTTCTAAATATAACCCCAGTCTGCATTAGGATCAAGTACAGCAGGGAACGGAGACAGCGATGTACAGCTGTGCCCATATGAAGGAACAGGAATCAGTTATTACGACTATTTTGCCTGGAAAAGCAAGGGCTTGCTTGAAAATGGTTCAAGTTTGTGGATGAGGTAATTGGAGGGGGGGGTGGGGTTAAACTAGTAGTCGGTACTTTGTTGATTGTTACTGTTGATTTAAAGGCATATCATGCCATTACTATGGCCTATATCTGAAGTCTAAAGTTCATCAAGTGCATTTAACAAGAATGTTCCAACACATTTTATGCAGTAAGAAATTTGGAAATCGGATATTTAAGGTAATCCTTAAACAAGGAAGTGGGAAGGGATTGTACAAAAAATAACTAGAGAGGTCTGTTTTGAGTCCGGACTTGAACACTTTGAGGACTCGGAGGTGTCATTTTTAAGCGTACCCGTTTGGTGGATGGTATTCTCAGGCAATCCTCCTCAGTATTGAAGCCACTGGCTTCGCTAACCTCAGCAATAAAGTCGATGTACTCCTTATACTGGGACTTCTTACACTGGCGTCTCTGATACTTTCCAAAGAAGTCAAAGAAGCAGCAGGGAAGGACAAAGTATCGGCAAGAGTAAGATGACCTGCAAAACAAAAAGAATATCCGTATAAAGTGTCATTAAAACGTACTGTAGAAATCCACATTGACATATGCATTGAACACATACTGCCGTGGCTCCCGTTGTGACCGGACACAGGAATCGTGGTCTTGGGGAACTGAAACAACTGTTTTCAAGATTCGTTTTAACAGAGAGGAGAGAAATACCGTTTATAAAGGAAAACCCATCTCAAGAGATTTATTAAAGACCTTATCTCCGGTAAGATCTCAGGTGGGGGGGGGGCGTCAAACTAAGGCTCAACATCGCCATCCGGTGGCTGGCTTGTTAAATACACGCGCAAACGCAAACGCGAACACACGCGCAGCAATAATGTGATGCCAAACAGGACAGATCAGCTGGCACTTGAGCAGCTGAGCAAGATTGCGTCTGCTGATGACTCACCTGGCTGCTATGAGAGGAATCCATGGCGTGAGCTCGTCCGAGTGGTTCCCAATCAGCCAGTCTGTGCCGGGGAATAAGAAGCCTTCGCTGGGAGTGATTGCCTTTTCCTGAAATAGAAAGGACCCCCAAAAAAGCACAAGAGCTCCTTAGACCGGGTCGGAAGCATGCTAGCGTAGATTTGATTCTGAATCACTTATTGCAGATTATTTGCGACCAGGCCTACGACAGTTGGGGATACTGTATCCTCTCAAACTTTTAATATTGTAGGGACTAACATCTGTTTGATGAGATATGATTTATTTAAGATAATTTAGTGGCCGGGAGGCCGGATGAGGATGCTCCCATTTATTGTGACTCTCACTCTGTGGTCCAAATCTAAAACTAGGACTATGGTTACACTCGGCATTTAAACGTGATTGTTTTCTGTATGCCCACATTTGGCCTGAAAATGGCTGTTGGAGCCTGTCTCCTGTAGGAGCATTTCTTAAAGTCTGCGTTCGCATTAATGTTTTCCACTCTTCCTCTCCATCTCCTTTACATAGCAGCTTGATTTGGGTCCAGGTTATGTAGACATCAAATCACAATGCGTCTCACCACTTCCACAACTGGTTTTGAAGATTCAATAGCAATATGAGCAAAATCCAATTTTTCCGTCCAGACCTGTCACTCAATACTTCCTGGCATGGTCACATTGAAACAACAACTGCCTAGTTTGTCGACACAAAAAAAAAGATAACCTCTAGATAACCTCAGTGATATAACGTTGGAAAATATAGCATACAGAATGTATATAAAACTATTTCTAGTGAATTCACGTCTGTAGGTAGACCCATCATCCACAGCAAAAAGAATGTAAGTTAAAAGAACTGGGACCCAAGAGATTCTGAGAGAGTCGAACAGAAGGTTTAAGACTTTGAGTACAGCGTGTCCCAGTGGGATCGCTCAGATTGGTCTGCCACTTCCGCTCTGGCCTAAACACAGTTAATAATGGATAGCTGGAAGTGGGAGCAGTCAGCATCTTGTAAAATGAAAGATTAAAGTCGGGAGGCGGAAAGTACAGTGGGTCTTTGAGAGGTTTCCCTGCAAGTTTGTGTGTGTGTGTGTGTGTGTGTGTGTGTGTGTGTGTGCGAGCGTCTGTCTGCAACATTGCAAGTTCAGTCCTTTTGTTACACCAGTAGCCTTGTAACACAGGTTTTTTTCAATATCGCCATAGCAACCATAAAAATGGTATTTCTCTGAAGTAAATGTTTGATATTTTCCCCTTTTAAACAAATGAAGGGTCGACCATCAGTCTTGACTGTCCCAGGTAATGTCACTGCACTTGACATGAATAAATAATAAAGATACATACTGAAATTATGTAACTCGGATAACATTTTTTCCTCATTCCACGTTGTGCTTTTTAAGAAAACAAATGTTTGTTTAAAATAATTAAAAGGTGACCAAGGTCAGTTTATAAACGTGTTTAAAAAGTGTTCAACTTAAGTGAAATATCACTTAAAAAGGGCTGATCCTTGATCCAAACATAGATAAAAAGGTAGCACCACCAACAAGGACCAATACATAGAATCATAACATTTTTTCAGACTTAAATAGATAAAACAGTTTAAAAGATTGGTCAATCATTTTGGTTTAAATACAGAAAGTATGCAACAGAAAGAAGAAAATTAAGGTTTGTTTATGTTTGATTGGTTGTACTCAAACTAAAAATATGTAATACGAGTTACGATGGACTGAGAAAATTATGTACGGCATCTTTCCGTCTGTAAGTCTTTAACATCAGGAATCTAGGAATTAACTCCTAATTGATACTTTAAGAGGTCTGATCATTTACTGGATTTAAACAAAAATATATTTAAAAAGAATAACATAAAACTTGCCCGTGGAAATATCTGACATACAGTTTCACAGTATACTGAAACATCAAGCTATTAAATGTGTATGTGTAAATGTGTAGTTGTCATACAATCAGTCTTAGTATCAGCAGCTCAGTCAATCAATTTATTCAGTAGAATAAATTAATTCAGTCCAATATATCAAAACATAAACCAATGCAGGCACCACAAGTGACACTATCTTAAAGGGGGACGGGCACATTCAAATTATAGATTAGACATTTGAAGGAGATAATGCACATTGCATAAGATCCATATTCCACGTTTGATGTCAAATGATAATTACGCTAGTTAAAAGCCTGAATTAGTGTACAATTAAGCTTTTTCATCTTGACAATGCTCACCTCTAGAAGAGTTTGAAGGCCGTACATATCCCATATCTTCCTCTTCCGCACGTCAATGCCCTTTCCAGGGTGCTGCAACACAAGATGGTGTGACGGTCAGTCCCTAATCACTTCATCAGCCGGCCAAACCTTAACCACATCCACACTCTGCCTATCTACCACCGTGCGTAATTTCAATTACATCTGTTCCACATCCTGAGTGGGCGCCCAGGCGGTATGAGACTGCTGATTAAATAATGTTCGGATGCATTAATCCCCTCACCTTGGCCCTGATTAGCCGTGTGTCATCAATTAAGCCTCCAATGCATATTCGGCTAATGAAAGGACTTGTGCTTGAAGGGACTCCATCTTCAACATAAGGTCATAAATGTGGTCCATTTAATGGAAGAATCCAACCAAATGTCAATTTAATTTAAACAAAGCTGATATTCAGCAACAATTAACTTTTATGTCATCATTTTAAGAGTAACTGACATGTTGAGAGTAACTGACATGTTGTTTGGATTGATATATGCTCTACTTGTGAAACAGAAAGATGGAAAAGGCTGTCAATACTACTGGGTAGGAAAGGTAGCTGTAGGCCTAGATTCCATATAGTATTTAACATACCCCTTCATTGCACAGTATGTGAACCAGGAGGCCATTTCCACAGCCCAGGTCCACAAATGACTGTTTGGAAGTCAGACCTTTCACTATTCGCTCTTCAGCCCACAGGACCTGTGGAGAATTATTAATCAATTAATAATTAATGATTGCAATCTTTACAGGTTTAATTCATGCAAGCTAAATTTTGTACCACAATAGCCTACAATTTGCAGTAAGTGTTATTTATAAACTACTAATTAGCTGTAAGTCTTTTGACATCTTTGCGATAGCGACATGAACGTAATACCACTAGGAATCTCTAGGGGTCACCAGAATCAAAACCTCACAATCTTGTCTGTAGCTGCTTCAAGATAGAATGACTTATGACAGTTGCAAAAAGCTTATATTCCACGTATCAGTCAAACTCTTAAAAAAAAATGCAAATATAACTAAAATGTATATGGCCCAGAAAATTCTTGATTAGGGCATTAAATCAGAAATTAGCCAAGCCAAAACTTACCAAGAGATATGTAGCAATAGCGACATCCTCATAGACAAACTTCTCTGGATCGGTTACTTCGGGCCAAACCTAGGACATGCAAATAAACCATCAGCACTCAGCAACAATGATCTATACCGGTTTCTAAATTATGACATTCAGCCATGGAGAAATACATAGATACATCAATCGAATCAAACATCAGTGAATAGCTTAAAAAACTGTACTGCTTCAACTATGTTTACCTTGACCATCTGTTTATACTTGTCCTTTAGTTGTTGGTACATGAGGCTATATTTCTCCACAGGCAGCAGAGACAGGGTGCTTCTGAATTCGCTGGTCCTGGTCTCAGTGGCCCAGCGTAGCAGTTTAGGCAGTAGGTCTCTGGAGAGCCAGGGCAGCTTAGGGTAGGCAACGCCATCAGAGAACCACTTGTCTGGCCTGAAGGCATGCAGCTCTAGGAACCTGACGACAAGACAGGATTGATGTTCACCAGGCTCTCCCAAACGTTTTCATGTGAAGGACGTGAAGGAAAAGGTAAAAGGAACCCCATTTGAGAAGATGTTGCCCTAAGGGAAATTAAATTATACCTTGTTTTGGTGGGGACCCTAACCCTCTAATTGAACCCTGAAGGTTGAGGAATGACATAATGACAATGATATAGACTTTGTTTCTTGCATTACAATACAATGGTTGACAATTTGAAAAACCAAAACATGCAAGAAATAAAAACATACAAAAGCAAATAAACAAAATAAGGCTGTATCTGGTGAAGAACCAATTGTTCTGTGCAAGTTGACGTTTATATTCCAGACTTCAACGTTGAATAATTAGTAAATGTATCTTTTGCTCATTTATTTACACCCATTACCTTGCACAAATGGAATAAATTCAGTCATGTTGATCCATGGGGTTAAAAAGAACTGCAAAGAGGCCAAGACGTTTTCTATATCAATTCTTATTTGAACTTGTACTGGATGAAGTATGGACGCTCACTCACCAGCTGTCACAGTCCTGATGGAGAAGCTGGATCTGATAAATATTGCCCTTCTTTTGAGACACCTGCCCTTCTGCATCCTCCTCAAATGGAATAAAGGTCACCCGTTGTCTGTCAAAGTCTAAAGAAGGGAAAATAGTATAAACGAGTCCTACAAGACAGTGAAACTTTGTCTTTCTTTTAATATAGACATCTTTCAAACTCTTACCTTTGAGTAAAACTTCTTTATGCACGTTTGCACCGTAGACGTTAACCTTAGGAATAAACGTTCTAACACTGTAGGACCACGGTTTTTCCTTTGCATGTACCAGTGCAGAAAAGCCACTTGTCAAGAAGGACAAAACAAGATCTGAGTCCATACAGTCATGGTCTAGCAGAAACCCAAGTGCTTCTGCGCCCACATCCTTAGTCTCTGTCACTGTGGCTCCACAAAGACGTTTGTTTACAACGTGAGGTTTGTTTATCCACACGTCGATAGCTGTCCAGAATCCCTCGGGAAGTGTCTTGCATTCTCCTGGAAACTTTATATCAAAGAGTTTTGGCATATTTCATACATCAGACAAGACAGTCTGACGTGCTCACAATCCATATATTGACTTCCGGGGAGATTTATTTTGTACATTCAAAGTAAACATCGCGGTATTAAAACACGTGATTTTTAGCGAAGCGTGTATGTGAAATGTTGAATAAGTAAATGTTGTCGCTCGGTGATGACGTGTAAGCAGGCAATGAGCGTGTTTTACCGGAAATGTACAGTAGAGTGTGCTGCTGTTCTTCCCCTCGTTTACTCAGACTCCCTTATTGAAGCCTTTACAAAAGGTTAAAAGGTTCAAAAAAAGGTTACAAAAGGTTTAGGCTACTATAAGAAGCTCTGTTGTTGTGTTTTAAACGAGAATGTTGTACATTAATTAATTAACAATAATTAACATAATTGTTTCCTTTCACTATAATTCCACAAGAGGCCCAGTAGCTAAATTAATTAGAATTAGAATTCCCTGTCGAAGCTGTGGTATCCTGTCTCAAGCTCTCCCTTTTCTGTGTTTCACCTTTGACCTTTCTGGCAAATAATGCAAACAATCAATCCACTTGCCTCAAAACCTTCAGTCACTGTCATTCATGTGCTTCTGTCATCTGTCATATATTTCTCATCCTATTTATTGTCCATTTAACTATTTACTGTCATGATGTCCATATTTTACCATTCTAACAGAGAACAGAAGTCGAACAGGTGAAAAGGAACCTGGAGGTGTTGGCCTGCACCTAAGGTGCCAGATGGGCCAGATGAGAACCAACGCAGCCAAGAATTGACAGTGTAAAACCAAAGTCAGGCCCTCATCTGGTATACCTTGATTGTTGATTGGACTGGTGTACTTGCAGGGCACAGAATCCATTTTTGCAATTGCACTGGTTCAAATCTGGCTCATATCTATGCTGTCATATTTCTCTCTGCTCACTTTCCGTATTCCCTATGCTCAATTTAAATAACTAGGCTACATTTTTCTCAGTAATGAGTCACACAGCATATCACATCCTCACCTCCAGGCCTCTCACACCCAACATGAATCAAGAAAGAGCGAGCTTCCCACGCTGTAAGGTGACACTCAGAAACTTTGTCCCCAGAATTTGAACTTGAGATAAGATTTAAGACAGCAGAATGACTACACTCCCACACATTCCTTATTAGAGATGCAACTTGTCAATACGTGGACTTCAGGTTGTGATCTAACTACTACTCTGGTGGATTGAGGGTGAATTATTGAATTTAGGAATTATTCAATCATAATTTTTTTTAGTGTTTACCTTATTGGCAATTTATTTGTTTTATTAAATTTGTCATTGCGTATTATTTGTAAAGCTCTTTCTAACCCTTTTTGAAAAGTTACCGTACAAATAAATATCTATTGCAACAAATGAATTATAGAAACCCAACAATTTATCACAGTATCAGCTGACACCAAAAATGGTCCCACACCTTGACAAAGGCTGGATACGATAGGTTATTATTCCTCTATAATTGTGGATAAAAGATAATAGATAGAGATCCTGTATCGTTATAAATAAATTATCAAGCCCCCACAATTTATGACTGCGTCGAAGTGACGCATAAAAATGGTCATAAATAACAAACGGCTGCCAAACGTCTCAAAAGTTAAAAACAATAGCTGTGTTGCAACTTCCATAAACGGGTAACAGTCTATTGAAGTGAAAATGGATCTCTATGACCGCTCCTGTTTGCCAGCTCCTTTGAATGGGAGTTTCATTGCTTCCATTGTATATTGAGTAATCCGGGGACGGGGGAGGAGGGGCTTTGAGGTACTGTACCAGGAAGTGCAAGGTGCAATGAAGTCCTCTCGGGTCCTCTGCTGTCTGCTCTGCTGCTAGGTTTACATTCAAATTGGAAACCACGTGAAGGGTAAAAATCTAGTCAAACGTGTTTTGCCTAGAACAGGTATGGAAGAGAGAGAGAGAGAGGGAGTTTCTTTATTTGACTCACAGCTAGTGGCAAGTTTCGTCTGTATCCAAAGGCAAGCATGGATAAGAACTAAAACTTTTATTATGTTAAGCCATATTTTTACCTTGTCTCATTGGAGCTATGACTAGTTCTATTACATTCGCCTACACCACAATATTCCAGAGTTATTATGATTAACTAAGTGGAAGTCCACATTACTGCTATTTAATTAATGTAATGGGATTTTATGGAAGCAGGCCCTGTTTTAATTGTACAAACTGCTGGTTATCTGTCAGGGGACCACAGGTGAAGTCAGTAAGGGGTGTGGTCAGAACAGAAACTTAACTAGGAAGGGGCGGAGAAAGAAGCTGAAAGCACAGGTAGGTCACACAAGTCGTTTTTGTGGCTCACTGAGAACTATAAAGAACATTAAAATACATCATTGCCGAAAACAACAAGTGAGACTATATCAAATGGAGAATTAGAAGAATCGTAACTCCGGCAGCAGTTGTGATTTGTGGAGGATCGACGTCGCTGGAGGTCTAACGAATACACGAGTATTTACACGCGCAAATATGGCACTGGATTTATAAATAAAGCCTGGCAATACACAAAGGACCGTGGATCGTTTTCATTAACGGTAGGTATCAGTGCTTATTTTGTATGTGGCTGAACTTTGGTTGGGATACGCCAGTCTTTTGGAGGGCAATACAACTTTCTGTGAACAGACCTACTGTAGGAATTGGAACTGCCCCTAAGCATAAATCCCTATATTTTAACAATGCATAATTGTTGAATATATCTGTATGCAGGTCTTGGTTAATAGGTTGATGTATATATCATTTTGTGTTGAGAAACACCTTTGTAGAAAATTATTTGGGGCTTTTTAAGTAATCTACCTGCCTATAGTTGCTTTTCAGGAAAACTGGCAGGTGTATATCTAGGGCCCAAAGAAAAGGCCTCCACGTAGGCCCTACCTATACTGCAAATAGGTGTTCACACACACAGTACCTTGCTCATAGTTTGTTTTTTTAGATGCACACCGTTCGTTGATGGATGGAAGATTAGTGTGATACAGTGGTTACACTACTATACTACAGGTATGTGAATCAATCCAGGAACGTATTTTTACATGGAGACGTGAAACACAAGTGTTTTGTTATTGGAGAGCTTTAAAAAAAATCATTTCCTCTGTCACTGATCAAACGGTGAGTTTGTCAAGTTACCCCATTAGTTAATTTCGTTTTGATCTTGGGTGCACCTAAAGGAAGTAGTCATCTTAAGTGTAAACAAAGGCTCTCAAACAAAAGTGCCACAGTAGTAGGTAAACAGTCCTGTTGGCTCTTTGAAGGCAACTTTTCTGATAAAAGCATGCATGATCAAAGCTTTGCATTGCAAATGGTCAGCAACATTAAAGGAATACTTGGATACTGAGGTCACACATACCAGTTGGCTGAAATGATTATTCAGTAGCTGAGTGGGTTAAAGATTGATCAGTCTGTACATAGAGAGAATGAGCTCAGAGCATGTATGGAACAGACCTCTGTTTACCAGCTCTCTTGACTCTTTCAGAATGTAGCTGGTATGAAATACAGTTGGGTGTGGGCTTGGGAGTGTTCCCTCAATTTAGTAAAGTAAAGTGGATCTCATGCCCAGGCTAGCCCCTTCTTGCATTTGCCTGGTTAAAACGTCTGTCTGTCTGTCTATCTGTCTGTCTGTGTGCCTGTAAAAATGTAACAGGCTGTTCAGGTCAAGCAAAGAATGAAATGTAGCCATGGAGCGCGCCATAACTTTGTTATACAACTGTCTGTTGAAGTTCCCCAGGGTAGTTATACAGGAATGTTGAAAGCCTTGCTTGACTCAAACCCTCCTCACTAGCTCTGCTGATAAGTGGATGTATGGCTGCTGTACCATCAAGAAAACATAGATCTGAAGATATGAATCATTTTAATTAAAAGTGTGAATTTGATGCATGTTAAATGTTTAAGTAATACTAGCTTGCGGCTGAAGTCTCGTTTTAGCAGGTGTCAGTGGGGACAGCAGACTGCCTTAGCAGGGAACTGTGTTCCTAGTGTTGTTGTGTACAATAACAATGTTTAAGTATAGCCAGCTAGAGGGGAGATAGTTCATTTGAAGGTGTAAGTGATACTGCCCATACTGTAGGTTATTCAGAGTCATACCGATATTTTCTGTTGAATACCTCTTCAGTGTTGATGCATCTTGTTTTTGTATACATTGTTACACAATTACCGTGTGAAAAGGATCCAGTTGGACCGGTACCCTTCCACGTCTGGATCTGTGACATTGTTCCGGGATGCCTTGGAAAGATCACAGCCCATGGGGTTGAGAAATGAGTCACAGTTCTTCCAACAGCGATGATACTGAAACATCCGCCTCATATCTCTCGCTTTGTTTCCACCTGTTCCCCGCTTCCTCTCCTTCCTCTCCTTCTATCATCTTAAACCCATTTACTTTATTTCATGTTCTCGATGTTGAACTGCTGGTTTGTTGGTTTGGGTATGGTCACATGAAATAATAAACCACACACGCTTTCATGTTCTCTTGTTTATCTTTAAACCATCGTTACACCATTCTGTCTTTTTGTCAGCTGGGAGGTGTGTCATTTTGTCAGGGGTAACACATTAGCATTTTAAAACCTTCATACAATGAACTTCATTCAGCAGACGCAGTAAATTAATTGCTTGTTTTGAGTTCCCTTCCTATTGTAGGATGCCACATAAGAACTTGTTAAACATTGGCACACAGTAATCCCCTTCAGCAAAGCACATCAAGGGCTTTTTGTTCTCTACAGTAACTAATTGAGGCCTGGCTCTAAAGTTACTGTAAAACAGACTCCTTTATGAATTGAGACAGTCTCAGAAAAGACACAGTTTCTTAATTGCATCTTTGGTTTTCTCTTATACCCCCTGACTGGGCTAGAAAACATGATTGAACACTTAATTTGCGGCCTTACAAAGAGGCTTGAATGAAAAGAGATTTAAGGATTTGTCATACAAGGAAACTTGATGTAGTTTATATAAAAAAGAGACTATTGTCGTGTTAAACACTAAAAGAGAAACCAATTCAAGGATAATCTAAATGATGTGCACGCACAAACGCACCCAGAACCGTCTCGTGACCTTTGCCCTTTGCTCACAGAGTGACAGGTCTGTGCCTGGCAGGCCAGGTCATGCTGATGGACCAGGACACTCAGTGGCTGTACCACCTCCTGGCTGAGGTCCAGTTGGAGAAGTTCTACCTGCGCGTCAAGGATGGCCTCAACATCACTCGCATCGAGCACTTCTCCTACGTCAAGGAGGCTGACCTGGAGCAGATCGGCATCAGTAAACCGGGTTAGTCTGCCCTGTTTGTTTTGGCTCAAGCTGATTATTAAATACAATTTCCCTTTAAACCACTAATTATTTTCCCAAAGTAATATGCTTTACTTTCTGATGCTATTTATCATAGCGGGGCCATAAGCATGCAATTACATTAAGAAAATTGACATTTCATTTGAATCAATCATGTGTAGTTACTTTATTTTTTGGTTTTTTTTATTCCATCCTACTTAGGCCAGAGAAGATTATGGGATGCCCTGAAACGCTACAAGACAAACATGAGGCCACGGTCATGGATGACCAAGGTATACAAGTCACGTCGTCAACCTACCAGAATGGGAATTTATCAATGTTGATTGTCCATTGCCGTTTTTATTTATTTTCTTCTTCATTTAATTAGGTAGGTCAATGAAGAAATTCTTCAATCTAATTCTGAGCGCAGGTATTTAGCGGCCGAGGTCCAGATGGCAGTGACCAGTGGAGTGCGGGAGGTCAAGGCCTGGGCCAGGAGCCAGGAAGCCGAGCTCTCCCCTCTCTGATCCAGGACGGCGAGCTTACCCTCGGAGAGAAGCTGGGTTCGGGCTCCTTCGGGGTGGTCAGGAGGGGAGAGTGGCAGACCCCCACTGGGAGAGTGGTGAGGAACTTCAGCCTAAAGATTGTTGCTTTAAAGCAAATGCTTTATAGGGGAGTCACTTGGAATTGGTAATAAACTGGCTTCCGAACTGATGTTAGGAATCCAGTTTGAATGACCCTATTTAACAGAACCTAATTGATTGTGATTAATCTAATGTATAAATCAGCTATAGTGTTGTAGTACTCGAGACCGGTCTCAAGACCAAATTTGGACGGTCTCGGTCTCGACTGCATTTTTACTCGGTCTTGACTCGGTCTCGGTCGATGAGGACTTGGATTTTCCCCTCAAGACCCGTCAAGCACTAATATGTTTTTAACATAAACATTATTATTATTATTATTATTATTATTATGTGCTTGTCGCATAGTGACAAACAATAGTCAAACAATAAATATTGTATATTTCAAACAGTTATTATAGGCAATTACATTGGTAGCAATCTGACAAAATTACAATCATGGTCTTCAATTGGACTCGCATTGTTTCAGTCTCGGTCTTGACTCGGTCTCACCCCCTTTCGGTCTTGATCTTGTCTTGGTCTCGACCCCCCTTTGGTCTTTGGTCTTGACTCGGACTTGAATTGCTAAAGTCTCGGTCTTGTCTCGGTGACGCTTTAGGTGGCCTTGACTACAACACACATAGATGACCATTATAAAACTCATCATCCATTTTCTGAGGTACACCGAGTCATTGTTTTCAGCTCTCCATCTCGTCCTCTGGCTCTTTCTTCCTATAGTTGCCTGTAGCGGTAAAGTCACTAAGGAGCAGTATGTCCAGACAGACAGACACACTGACAGACTTCCTCCAAGAAGTGACCACCATGCAGTCCCTGGACCACCCTAACATTATCAGGCTCTACGGCGTAGTACTCACACAACCTCTTAAGATGGTAAAGTTTTGCCGTGTAGTTCCGTCTCTAACCTTGTAAGGCTCTATACAAATGTCTCTTGGCCAGCGGGGGATCACCCTTAAGCTCATTTGAGCTCACAGATATTTCATTCAAGGTTGAATTCAGGGCTGTTTGAGAAGCATTGCCCTCTGCTTTCCCACAGCAGGATGTTTGTGTTTTAAGCAAAAATTACATTACATCATTCTAATCAGTGGTATTAGAGTTTGTTGGTGCTGGACTTTGAGGTTCATGGTAGGCCTGTATTGAGATGTTAAGCCATGTCTTAGTTCACAGAATCTATTTCATCTTAGATCTGTTGAGAAACCTAAATAATTTAGCTAATTTCCCCATAGGGATTAATAAATTAATCTAATCTAATACATAATCTACAATGGATATTTCATTCTTTCTTTTGTATTTCCTTCTTTCCTCTCCCACCTTCCTCTTCCTAGGTAACAGAGCTGGCTGCCGTGGGTTCCCTATATGACATCTTGCGTTCCCGTCAGTACGAGTACCCTCTGGCCCGACTCTGGCTCTTTGCGACTCAGATCGCCGCGGGTATGGAGTACCTCGAGGGCCGGAGGTTCATCCACAGAGACCTGGCTGCCCGGAACGTCCTGCTGGCCTCCAGGGAGCTCGTCAAGATCGGAGACTTTGGCCTGATGAGGGGCTTGAGCCAGGAGACCGACCACTACGTCATGACGGCACACAGGCGGATCCCGTTTGCATGGTGAGGATTTTAGCGGAGATGATGTGATGGTACCTTAAATCGGCGAGGGGGAATTCTGATCTGGAGGAGGAAATCAAAACTAGAGTTAGATTTGTTTCGCTGGACATTACTCGGCATTCCTGAGAGGTTGCTCTTATTAGGGCCTGTCTCTTCAATGATTAACTGTACATTATCATCATTCACTTAACTGGACTGGAATGGCATCGTTATCGGAGTCTTGACTCACCGATTTGCCTCTTTATACACAAGGATTGTAATTACGGCACATATCAGTGGCTGTTTTCTCTGGTTTTGGAGCATAATCACGCTTCATAAGCATTGAGACTATTGTGGCGCTCACTGCCAGCGTTTAATGTGAAACCCAGTCCAACTTTAATACGCCGTGCTTTGACCGGGTTTGTCTGTGGCGGCATGGCAACTGTTGCTCGGTAGCCTGCTTGAGAGCCAGCGTTCCGGAACCACGCACCGCAAGCAAAACAGTCTGATCGCTGTCTAATATTACTCTTCTCTAACCTCTTTGCCTCCATCTTTCCCTCCATTCCACCCTCCGTCTTTTCGTCCAGGTGTGCCCCGGAGAGCCTGCGCGTGGGTTCCTTCTCACACTCGTCGGACGTGTGGATGTTTGGGGTCACTCTGTGGGAGATGTTCACCTACTGCGAGGAGCCCTGGTTTGGCCTGTCTGGCAGACAGGTGTGTATGTGGCGTCTATCTTATAATACTGGCACCGGCTCATGTTGTGTTATTGCTGTGGTCTGCGTTGGCACCGCAAATATGGCCCAGTCTCCGTATTTATTTGGAATGTGGGAATGAAAAACATTTTCCGTATGACTCATAGGTTCAGTATGTGTCTACATTTAACTCTCAAATGCTTACCTTTGTTTTTTTTTGTTTTTTAATGTTTTAATCTAGATTCTGTGGCGTGTGGAGCATGAGGCTGAGCGTCTGGAGAGACCACCAGACTGCCCCCAGGAGCTCTACGGTGTGATGAAGAAGTGCTGGGCTTGCAACCCCGCCGATCGACCCACTTTTTCCCAGATCACCGTACTGGCGGCCCAGGTCAGCAACACGTGAACTTCTGGAGAATGAGTCCATAGAAGAACAGATAATAAGAGTTGTTATCTTTTGTTTTCGTTGTGAGCGCTTCAGTGGTTTTGCCGGACCCTGAGGGCCGGCCAAGAGCAGTGAATGTCCCTTACTGAGTGAGTGGGTAGCTGGCTTTCCATTGTTGAAATGCGGTGTGGCATGGAACCAGGAATGGATTGCACAGAGTCTATTATATGTATAGAGTCAGGACACTCCAATCCATATTCCATGCCACATTTTATGCCACACCACCTGTTTTAGGGCACACAGCATTCCCCAGGAGCCTGAAAATGGCGCCCTACGTCTCATTGACTTTCAATGGGGAGAAAGTGTCTTCTGGAACCTACGTGAAAAGAGGGTTCATTACCATTTATGGACAGGAAGTCATGGGTCAAAGGTTTCAGTTTCTGACAGACAATGTTCCCCACAGTCTAGAAGTCTAGCTTTAAAGTGTAGCATTTGTTGCCAAAGTCGTACTTTGTTACAGTAAAGTGCAATCTTACAATTAGTGATAACACCCAACGTGCTAATAGAAGCAATGTATTATATATAAGAATACATTTACATGATGTAAAGGGATGTTTATTCTGTATATCTTTGTATTTTTTGTCCTCATTCCTTCCTGTCTTGCTTCTTTAGGCTCAACCAATGGAGGTGCAAGCAATAAGAGACTTTTCTGAACCCAGGAAACTCACACTTCTGGCCAACGACATGGTGACCGTCGTAGACCATGGGTGAGAGAGAAAGGCTTGGGACAGAAAATACGATTACAATGGTCCTTTGTTGGGGCTTACCCCCTTTGTTCAGACGTGGGTCTTAAAATAGGCTCACTCTCAAAAGTGCATTCCAAGTGTGATTTGAGTCCTCACATTCTTGTCTCCATCTTTGCTGTGCTCATTTGAGGGAGTCTAGCAGCCGTGACTTTGACTTTGCCATGTTTTTATGCAGTTTACATGCAGCGAAGATGCTTATTTATTGAGAAATGACAAGTATGGAATTACTGAGAGCTAAGCTCTTGGTCAGTCCTTAATTCCCTAGACCAGGAGTTCCTGAATTCACATTGCTCAGTGTAAAACAAAATCTAACATGCAAACCCATATAAATCAACATGGATATTATATCAAACATGAATCAATATCTACAGATAATTAAAAAGCAATGAAGTTGTGCATGAAAGTCTTGATACTATTCAGTAGGTATTTTTAGTGCCCGTAAAACGTCCAGTGCTGTTGAGTTATGGATGTTGACATTAGTTTGTTGAGAGTCTGTGCATGCTTACTGCATATATTACCAGGTTATATAGATACACACATAGGTGAGGTTAAGTGGGTGCATGGATTTGGAAAAGACAAGGATTCCCATCCAAGCCATGTATTTCCAGATCATTAGTGAACCAAGTCGTCATTTGTTTAGTCTTTTGTTAGCCTGCAATTGTCTCCTGTAAAATGGTTATGATTACAGGCATAGACATACCCTGGTAAAGATGCAGTGCTTGTGAATTAGCTGTAGCCCTCAAGCATGTGTGTATCTATACAATAGAAGCTCTCAGTAACAGCCTGTTGTTTGTTTGTTAATGATTCGACTCTTCTAATTTTCCCCCGTGCAGTTTAGAGCTCTGTGAGTGGAGGGGCCAGAACCAGAGGACCCTGACAGTGGGCTGGTTTCCTGCTAGCCTTGCTGCGCCACCCTGCTCTGCCCCAAGCACCGTCCCAAGCACCGCCGGCCCCAACCCTGCTCCTGCTCCTGCCCTTGCTCCCGCCCCACCTACTAGTTCCGCGCACATCTCAGCCCCCGTGAAGGGCAGCCTGCAACATACCGGACACGGGGACCTCCACCCTGATCGCAGCTGGGGTACACCGGAGCGCGTTGAAGAGTCAGTGAGATTCCTCGTTAGCTCCTCTTAGTTAGCTGTATATAGGCATTTGATTAGACCACATGTAATATAGGGTCTTAATGTCACACTGTAGTCATTTTTTCTTCCTTTGGGGAAGAGGTTCCTTAAAAGAATAGTTAACCCAAAAATAGTTATTATCTACTCATTTTCTACTCACTTTCATGTCATTCGAAGCTCCAGCGAAGTTTTTAAGTCCACAAAATATATAGCGAGTTATGTATAGTGCAGCTCCATCTCAGTCAGTAAGAGACTCAGTAATTCTATGGTCATTTTTGGCACTTTTTTGGAAAGAGCCAGTCACCGTTCAATTTAGTTGTTAGAAGGCTGAGATGGCGTTGTGATGTGTATTTTGTGGACTTAAAAACTTCACCAGACCTATCTACTCACCAGGTGATTTTTGGCTCAACTATTCCATTAAAGTAGCAACAGACTTAGTACTAACTAGCTAAAAACAGCTGCAAAGTTGCAAATGGAACGCACACAGGCTTATTTATAACATGACAATTTTTAAGGTCCTCTCATCTAGTAGATTCCAGTATGCTAACAGTATACAAGTCAAGTTTATTCACATTCAATGAATCAAGTTAAGCCTGATCACATGACGGTCTCAAAGGGCTTTACAGGCCTACAGTTAACAGAGGAATTCAACAAGTGTTTATCAGTGTTGATACCAGTGCTGAACTTTGATCTGCTGTCACTTGGCATACTTTATGACCCAAGGCTGTTGACTATTGTGTTCACTATTATGACCTTTACAGCAGTGGGAGCTGGAGGACTGGCTTGGCCAACAGGGAGAAGGAGGGCTCTAATCTCCAGAGAATGGCAGGTAAGGTCTAAACACATGCGGTAGAATATGATACCAAATACAGTTGTGGGACAAGATGTGAGCTACTACCCTTGAGCAAAAATGTTAGCTAACCTGCTATTCTACATGCTTACTTGATACCACCTTAATATTCTCGCTGCTAGACCTACTACACTGCATGGGTAGTGTCATTGTTGTTGATCCTGCCTCTGTATTCAGGTATGTCTCGGAGTCTGGAGTCAGTCCTGAACGGGCAGCAGGGCAGGGCTCAGACAGTTGGAGTCAGAGTGGACCACCAAGGCCGGCCCATCTCTAACGTGATGCTTGCCCGCAGCGCGGTGATGCAGCAAGACCCCCGCAGATTCAGCGAGGCCAGTATCGTGCCCCCTCCGCGGCCGCCACCCCCCAACCTCAAGCGTGTGAAGCCTCAGATGGTGGTCCGAGACCGGAGGCCCACGGTACACCCGACCCCAGGATCCTCCTGGCCTCCGCAAATGCTTCAAGCCCCACAGTCGCAGCCTCAACCCCAACCCCAGCCACAACCCCAGCCCCAGCCTCAGCAAGGCATTGGCAGCAGCAACCTGGCTAAAATGACACACCTGGCACGCTCCACCCCACAGCTGGACGACCACACGGACAACAAAGAGAGGGATCGAGAGCGGGAAAGAGTCCGTGAAAGAGAGAAGGAAAGGTACTCGCCCCAAGTGCAGAACTCAAGGGACGCCATTGTGGCTCAGGTAAGGGATTGGAGTCTTTAAGATTTTCAGTTTGTTTTCTATTAAACCTTGTTCTCTGGAGTGGAAAATGAACTTCCCTGCTCTACCCGGCCAGGTCATGGAGGCGGTACATGGAGTGACCATAGACGAAGTTCACGGTGCACTTCGCCGCAATGAATGGAACCCAGTGCGAGCTGAGCAACAACTTAAGGTCAGACCATGAATTTATTATTTCTGATAGAAAAGTAAAAAACACGGCCACCTGTTTGTTTTGTAAAAAAAAAAAGGCAAAGAAACGTACTAGCCAAAAGTTGATCTAGGCTAATAATGCTTTGGTTTTTTTCTCTAGTTAATGAACCATTAATAGGATAATGGTTTTAAGACTGCTATAGAGATTTGTTGATCTCCTCTTTGTTGAGTTTTGACGCTTTCTATTGTGAAATGTATTTGTCTTTGTCATCTTGACTGTCATGTCATTGTTTCTCATCTTTGTCTTTTGGGGTGAGATGTTTTTGTAAGCTTCTTTATCTCGCCCTTTGCCTCTTTTTTTTCTTCTGCTCTCTTTTTCTCTTCTCTGAAATGTTATTATTTCTTTGCATGTGCAAACAAATTAAAAATACAGTACACTTAGTAGCACAGTACCGTCATTGCTGGACCTAATTCTTTTTCCTTCTCCGTCCTCAGTTGGAGCAGTTGTACTCATTGAGCCTGTGCTCCAGAGAGGACTGTATGAGGATCCTTTTAAAATATCAGTGGAACCTCCAGCTAGCTAGCCGCTACCTAATCCGAATGACACGGGAAGAGAGGCCTGGCCCGGGCGAGAGGGAGCGACTTCAACTTAGTTCAGAAAGACGGGTTTGAAAGAAAAAATTTTTTTTTTAAATTCTTTTAATTTATCCAGGAAAGGTTGACAAAGCACACATGCTCATTTTCAGCAACGCTTATTCCACATAAGTGACCCAGTATGACCATAGTCTTCTACTGCTAGCCACTGAACTCAACTGGAGTAACTGGGGCTGAAGAACCTTGCTCACTCTGTCCACTTCTGTAGTTGCTGCCACTGCCCCAGTATAAAAAAAATGAAAGGTGTGGGAAGACGCTACAGAGGATATGAAAATTGGAAAAATGAAGATGGAAGATGTAAAAAGAAAAGAGTTTAAGTGTCAGGAACCAAAAGGACTAACTGTATTTTTATTCAAGTGTTATCTTACATGATCTATTTGTTGTTGTTTTTTTCAAAAATAGTTTTCTATCTTGATGAATTTGTATATATTGTATCAGCTATGATTATTGTTTTGAATAAATTGTTTATCAGGTCATAGGTCGAGCTGTCGTTTTTCACAATAAGGGTAGTTCCTTCCCTTGAGCAAGAGCAGATATTGTTATTTCTCATAGTTCTTGTTATAGCTATAATAGCATATTCTTCTGAGCATGTTTAGTTCCTTATTGTGCTCATAACGTGGTCAGTTTCAACACTAGAAATCACAGACTGATCGAGCTCAGTTATTACTCAACAATGTAATACCACGTGGAAATGTTTTTTTAAGTACACAGCTATGTACTTAAGTACAGTTTAAGTACTACATAAAAAATCTCCCCTATGCATAATGCGTCTACAGTTCAATGTCATTACAATTTGTATTAAATATAGTTTTACAATATTTAGAAAGAGTCATACACTGGTATATGGCCACTGTTAAGTGCTATTATTTTTATGGAGCTATAATACATGATGGCTAATGGAACTCACCGTGATCATTGTAATTAGAAACGCCATTCTACTTACTAAATACTATAATGAGGTGGAATATTTTCTCCATGAACTTGCAATACTTAACACTGTTAAAAGTAAGTAGCCCATTCTTGTTTACAATCTACACTGTGCCACAGGATTTCCAAGTCGCTGTAGTTATTCTAACTGTGCAACAGTTACAGGTGCAACAGGCTACTTGGCACTCTGGCAGTCTTTTTATATATTTGCACATTCTTACTGTAATTTTGTGTTGAGGTTGTTGTCAGGCATTGCGATGGTCTAAACTCAGGTGTAAACTGGTTCATATCAGGAGTGGTGTCAAACAAATGAAGAATCGTTGCTCTACCCATATTTGTAATAAATGCATTTCACTGTATGTTTTATATTGTTAGAAGAACATTTTCTCTCTCCCTGATAGGTAAGCAATGAATTTCATGTAGAAATCCCCAGGTTAATAATAATTGTAGGAAGACCGTCAAATTGTGTTACTGGTCATTCGTGAGGCAAGGACATGCTCAGGCATGTCCATCTCCCAACTTGTATTTCCCACTTGCTCCCAGGAGGAGGAGTGCTGAGGTAATTAGATCTGTCCAGGAAGGGAAAGTGCAGCCAGCCTTCCTTCCTTGTGTAAGCTGCGGGGCTTGGTGTCATTAAATAACACTGGCTGACAAGCGGCCATTAGACTGATAATGTATTTGCATGTTAAAAGGGAAAACTAACTTAAACTGAGGGAAAAGGCTACTTGTCTTTAGGGGAACTGACTGCATTTGGCTAGTGGTGGGTGGAAAAACGAGGGAGTGGAGATCCCTTTCAAGCAACGATCAATTTTTCCAATTGTAAACAGATGCCTCCCATGTAAAAGGGGTTTTATGGACTGTCCCCACCCCGAGCTTTCTTGGACCCTTACAGAGCTAGATAAATCGAGACAGTTTTGATTTATTTTGATACATATTTTAAGTAATTGTTTTATTATTGGTGCCTATAAAAGTGGCAACAGACACAGAAACATGGTACAAAATAAATTTTATAGTAACATAGAAAATGGATTAATCATTGGCCCATGCCATTTGTAAATAAAATGACTTGATTCACAAATAGCAAGTGCTTCAAGTTGACCTCTTCACCCAATAATAAAAAAGAATTCCATTAAAAACACATCCTTTGGCTGCTTCCTATTGACTTGCAAGTGGTCATGTCACACAAGGCTGAATATTATGTAACTGTATTTGCAGGGTGGGTTTGGCGTTGACCCAGGTTTGGGTAATGGGTGTGGTTGGGATAAGGACCTCAGTTAGGGTACAGGATTTAGAAACGATCACAAGGGCCTGTCCAGGGATCTTTGGCTTCGTTCGGGCTCATAAAGGGTTAACAGATCGGAGATATAACTGGGATCCAAGTGGGGGTAATCATTAATAAAGGGTAATTGTTCCTATACATACTGAGAAATAAACAAAAAGACATATGTAGTGGCTTTAAAGACAGTGATAGTGCAGTGCTGGAGTCTGAATATGAGAAGCTGTGGGAACCAATCCTCATAGGAGGCACACCCATGTAATCTGATTTAACACATTGAGGGGTAGGTTAAGCACAGTGCGCAGGGCGTGTTTAAGAGCAATATTTGCAAAGTTTAACATACATTTTCATTCTCCCCAACGCGTAGCCATCTCTCCAAAACTCAAACGAAGCGTTCCGCTTCCACCAGCCTGACGCAACCTCAGCAGGAACGAAAGAAAGCTATGTCTTTCTAACCTTCGCTGGAGGGGTTTTCCAGCCGCTGTTGAGGTCACCTTAATATGTATTAACCTCAACTTCCCCTTTTCCTATCCCTCGTTTACTGTCTTTTTTTTCCCCATAACCCTCATTTTCTATCTCTCACATTAATATATTACTACATTGCCACCTATTCCACACTGTGGAGTGTACACCAATCTCTAGAGGAATCACAAGGAAACAATTCTGGCGGTGAGTCAGTCTCCACAGCAACCAGCAAGTCGACCGTGAAAGGTCACGCTACACAGACACAAACCGACGACACTTCACAGCACATGGGAACGTCCATATTGTACAAGACAGAGGACAGATGACGCACACTGTTTAATGCAGAGTGCTTTGAGGCAGGGATAGTTTGAAGAGGTAGAGCAAAAGCACTTAGGTTAAACACCATCTACATGCATAAACTTGTTTGCTGTTTTGCTATAGGCCTACCACTTTGACGGTTTAATGGATTCTACATAAATTTCTCTCATGAACACAACCAACACTCCCCTTGTAGACAACAGTCTTATTTACTATGTGTAATATTAGGATATGGTTTTGCTATATAGCCTACATCTTAATAAAACAAAAAGAAGGCATTTAATACAGTTTCTAATGCCACAATAGTATAACATATCAGTCTAATATCTTGTCTAATTGTTTGACAGGGCACAGGATTACCAGAGAGAAAGCGTAATGCTAATAAATGCATTTGATAGGCATATGGCATAAATACAAAATACCAATAATTCACACATTGTAGCATACCGCACATTCAAAATGAAAGACAAACATTTGTATCTGAGACTTGATGGCCATTGAATATTTTTTTTACCTTTAGCCATTGAAACAGAATGACTTTCTTTAGGCTTTGGCAAGGATATATGTCACGTCTGAGCTAGAGGTACTGAGAAATCAACAGATGGGCAACAATTTGCATCAGACCATAAAAACAATCCATAAAGCCCATTTTTAAATCAAACTTAAGCTCGCATTGGTTCATATGTACCACAAAGGATTCTGGGACTGGCACTATGACTGTTTCCTACAGGCTTTGGATTCAGGAAGACATTCTGGTATCTGGAAAAATTCAGGATGTTCATACAAGAAAGGAAAAAAACGACAGCATGAACAGAGAATGAATAAGGCAGGATTTGGCCCTCTGTCTTTTTTCTGTTATGAAAAGACAGTGCTGCGCTGGTTCGCTTCTCCAACCTTCTCAAAAAACATGAAGTCCTGCAAGGTAAAAATGAAGAAAGAAAACAATATATCAACATTCTCACAATAAGCTTTGGCAGAAAGATCCCCAAATTATTATTAATATTAATTTCAGGTTCTTGGGATCAATACATGAATAATATCCTAATTCAAAAGGGTAAACCTGTATCAAGACAACACTGGAACCTACAATGAGGAAGCAGGCTCCCATGAGGACAGCCTTCATCTTAACGTCCATGTCCAGAGGGAACTGGATGCCAAAGTTGTCCGTATCTGTGAAGACCTCCTTCAGTAGGCCGCTCCACTGCTTGCTTATGCGGCCGATAGGCTTGCCACCGTCTTTCCCCTTCAGCTGCAGAGAAATCACAAGACCATCTAAAAACAAGATGTCACCCACTATTGTCTTGCCACAGTGTAATGTTATTTTGATTTTTTTTTTAAAAGACACACAGAGGGGGGTGGCAGTTTTTGCTTTGTCCAGGAAGCCTATGTTTATACACATACACACACAGCAGTCTACCCAGACGGTGAGCCACCCCCTAAAAAATAACAAAACGGGTGGCTAGCACATTAGCCTCCTTTGAGCCTGGATTGACGGAGGATTACTTAGCTTTAGCTATTAAAGAGACAGCATTATCTCTCATTGTCCTCAGTTCTGGCCACAAAGCCCTAACTGTTCCCTTTATAAAAGGCAAACTCCACTCCCTTAACTTGTGCCAATAACCAACTATGTTGGACCCCTCCCACCAATAACTTGAGGGGATCAGCTTATAAACATACCAAACCCCATGTGAACTTGACCCGCCACCACTATCTCTGGCACCTCCTTTTTCTAAAGTCCATTCCAAGCTTTAAAATAGAACCGAATCCCAGTTTTACCTCATTCTGCAACGGAATCTAGTTTACAACCAAAGGTTTTTGGTTGGTTTCAGTTTAGTCACCATTTTCCCTGACCTATCAGCTCGCGCACCTGTAACTTGATTGACAGCCTTCAACTGAATGGTCATTGGCGCATTGGGGATTTCACACACTGATGCGCTGACTGCAATGAGCACGAGATGGGGACCCGCTACACTGCTCCACAGCACCATTTTAACTACTAGAGGCTGAAATTATATTTGAATTCTGCCAAGCTTCTTTAAGGAGGGGCCCTGCTTACACTGAGACACACTAAGCCGGCAACGCAATACAATATCACAGACTGACCTCAAAGTTGACGTCCCCACAGCAGTTGCAGGCAAAGCAGGGTCCTTCCAACTTCATGATGGTCTTCTTGTTGGCCTCCTGTATGGAGAAGTGTGGCACACAGGGGTGCCAGTCCTGTTTCACATACCCTATAGTGGTGCCTGGCGGTGCTTGGACCTCCATCTTTGGGTGACAGAAACAGGCACATGCACAAGTGAGGATTTATGGACAGACATGCACATGGGTACATACAAACACGACACAAAAATAGAAAGTTATCCCCAAGCTCTAAACCTCACGGCTTGACGTTGTGTTCTATAAATAGAACTTTGCGGGGTTACGCACCCCTGTCACATGGGACAGCAAGGATGAGCAGTGAGCGAATGACTGCTCGCGTGTGACATGCCATAGCTAAGGTAATATGTTTCAGTAGTGTTTCAGTAATATGTTTCACATGGTTCCCGTCATTGGCCAGCAAACAGAGCAATGCAATATGTGGCAATGTAGTCAGGGGAGAGGCTTGGGCACAGGCCCATGGGAACGAACTGTAGCTAGTCTGTCAACGATAGTGATTAAATAAAGACAAACAGGCAGAGAAAGGCCTCAGAGGTGAAGGGATGGCACAGCAACAAGAGAGTCTAGGAGATCGTTTGGACTGACAAAGAGCCATTCACAGTCTTAACAAAGCCCTGCCTGAGCAGACTAGCGGACAGAGACAGTTGCTGTTCTCATGCAGCAAAGTATAGCAACACAACATAACGCACAACGTAACATAAGGTAACTAAAGCTTAAGTCATATTTCTATGGGTCTCTGCTCAATAAAGAATCAACAGCTTTAGCAATTGACATTTTTATCTTCAGAGTCAGAGACTGTTAAGGAGATCAATACAGTAAAATATTAACAACGGTGCAATTATCTTTGAACCCGAGCATATCTCGGATATCAAGGAGTGTTTCCTCAGACCTAAGTGAATTTTCAGGGCAGGGTTTGGCACAGAATACACCAATGAATAGGTACATCATTGCTCTTGGGACACTTGATCAATATACAATAAGGTTATTCAGATTTGCTTTTGACCTGTGAACACACACACAGGTAATGCTCGCTGACTTACTCACACTCGACAACTCATTCTTCATTTTGTCACTCCTGTACAAACAGAAACTAGGGGGACCCTTTGTTGAAAGATTTCCACGAAACTCCAAAGCTTCAATCGATCCTAATGTCGTCATTAGTCTGACAATGATATAGGCTACTTACATTTTTCAAGTTTGTCAAATTCACAGTGCCACAATGACATGCTAATTTCTGCTGGCATGTTTGGCGTTCGACCATTTTTGGATTATCAGCGGTAACATTAAAATGTTTCCACACGGTGACATCTTGGACATCTTACTGTAACTTCACCTCAGGCTTTGAACAACGATGTAGAGAATGTAGAGAATGTGGAGACGAGTCACGTGGAAGACTGAACGGTGCTGGCAGCGCAGCGCCTTTATAGATTATACATTGGATAAAATACCAGGCTATTCAAAGCTCAATAAATATAAAAAAAAACACATATATTGACAAACATCAAGTAACATCAAGTAAGTAGCTAATTACCGGTTATTTTCTTTGGAAGGAAAAAATTTAATTATCCGAATCTGAATTTAGGATCTGAATCCCAATTCAACGAACAAAGCTCTGGAGGTTCGACGCATTCGTCTCTGCCCTAACAGAAACGCAAACAAAACACACACACACACACATACCTCTTGCAGGCAGCAGGGACACCAGCAGGAAACGCATCGGAAGGGCCTTATGAGGCGGATGACCTCTCTGTCCATGTTGTCCTTGATCTTCATGTCGAAGCTGCGCAGCGAGCCGCAGCAGTTCCTGGTGCAGCAGTCATTCTTCTCCTTGGCCTTGTAGATCTTCTGGCCCAGGCTGTTCTTAATCTCGTACTGGTTGTTGGTCTCGAACCCAATGAACGCTGGCCGAGGAGACAGAGGGAGGGGACGGACCGAGCAGGAGTAGAGGAAGGATCGAAAGAGGAGAATGTTGGATGAAGGAGAGGTGACGAGAGAAAGGAGATGAAGGAAGGAGGGGAGGATGGAGGCGGGGGAGCAAGGAAAGGTGGGAAGAGATAAGTGGGTAAAGAGAGAGGAAGGAAGTGTATAAATAAGTGAGGGGATCTGGCGGTAGGGGTCACTTCATCATGATGATTTAATGAGGGTTAAACCTGTGACCAAAACCATATTGGATTGTTACTGGTTACTTCCTGTTTATGTTTAAGTATCCACAAAAAAGGCTAGCAGACGCACTAACAAAATTTACCTTCTAGAAGCTCCACTTTTTGGTGAATCAGAATCTGGTCAACCTGAAACACAAGACAAACCAATTGTGTGAGTCCACTCGTGAAAAGAAAATGCTGAACACCCCAACCGTATCATATCTATTACACAACAGCAATGATGAAATCTACACAGAACCTATACTCTCGATGTCCCGGACACATTTCCCCAGCCTACCTGAGTTAAGTACTCAAGCCCAGGTGGTACCCCAACAGGAGCAACTGCAGGAGCAGAGGCAGGGGCAGGGGCAGGGGCAGAGGCAGGGGCAGGGGAGATCCCGCCTGGAGGCCCTCCGTACTCAGGCCCTTGACTGTAGCCGGGAGCTGGGCCTTGGCCGATCGGCCCTGGCTGGAACGTGACAGGTTGACCTGCATGAGGCGGTTGCTGGTAGCCCATGTTGAAGCCTACCGGCGGCGGGGGTTGGCTGGGATCTCCGTACCCTCCCGGCGGACTTGGGTAAGGGGCCATGGAGTAGCTGCCAGGCTGGGGCATGGGGTAGGGTGCCTGGTTTGGAGACCCTGGGTAAACTACGGAGAGAAGACAGGAACATGGCTTCAAACATTATCAACATACTGTCTCATATTGAGGGTTTATCAACCTCTTTAGAGAGGGTGACTATGTACTGTACATTTGAGTCTACATATTGACTCCTCAAAACACAAAACCAGACCTTAAATTCATACTGGAAGCAACAGAGGTTCATTGTATTCATGAAATATATGATGTGTGGCTTTGACAGCTTATCAGAGGACGTCTCAATATTTTACATGCTTAGCGTCAGTTTCACAATGTTATCTCCAAATACTTCATAAAAATAATATTGTATGGAAGCAAGTGGAAATAACTTCTGGTCATTGCACTGCAGTACAGAGGGAGGAAGTTGTGCAGTGTGCGAGTGTGTGATTGTGTGAGCGTGTGCACGTCTGCGCAACAGTGGGTGGGGCGGGGTGGCCTTGTGTGTGTGTGCGTGTGTGCTCTTCTGTTGCCACAGACATAAGGCGACCTCTTCACTGGGACAGCAATTCCATTAAATGCCTGCAACCACTTAATATTCTTATCAGGCAACGTCTTGGCAGCCATCTTACATAGCACTGCAAATTAAAATTGCTTACAGGAGAGGATGACATAAAGGAAGGAGAGTATGTGCAGTAAATATGAAGGGTTACCACATATAATGCAAGTATTTTCTGAATATTTTTTAAATGGTAATATTCTTTCTTTTTTTTAATAACAAGGCCTTTTTGTCAAATTTTCTTGGTAAAGCACTTTCTGAAGATTTGGGTTTGGTTTTTTTTAAATAAGGTGAGTGAAAACAAAAACATTTTTCACATGTGGCAAAGAAAATCAAATCAAAACAAAAGTTTTACTCCACGCAACACGCACAGATCCTGGCAGCGACCAGTGATTTATTTGCTTCTTTTTGGGCTGTTTGACTAGAATAATTAATTGGTAGCAACCTAGAGGCTGAATATTGTTGATTAATTCACAAAAAAGAAAGCCTTTATTAAGTCATAACATTGATGTCTATCTCAGAAACGTGTTTTCTCAGAAATATGTGACAGAGCATAATGTGACAGAGCATAATGTTCAAGAGGCTCCGCTTCAATGTGAGAATTCTGAGGATGCTGAATTTAGAATCCTACAGTATCATTCAAAAGAGAGTTTAAAGAAGCCAGGAATACTACTTGGTGAATGGAGAGTGAACTGAAATGGCCATCAAATAACAAGGAGGATCAGTGTCAGACCTTGTGAATTGACCACATAACATTTGTAATTTACAAACTGGACCGCTGCGACAGTCATGTGTTCTAAAGTGTATGCAGCGAGGAATGGGACACCTATCTCTTATCTGTTATTTCCTCTTTTAGGCCGTTTCCTGTCATATTGTTTTATGTTCATGTCCTGATGTTTCTGTACTGTTTTTTATTCTACTTTATGTTGGCAAATTTACACATCCATTTTGTAATGTAATTTTTTTTTTTTAAATGAAAATGAGCATTGGAGCAGCACTACATGTGTAATAATATATACACAACATCTGTATATAATCTGCTAAATAAAAAACATTGGAAAAGGTTTTTTAGTAGCTAGTATCAATGATGCCTTTAACTTGTTTTCTTCCTTGTGAAGAAAAGAGACAAGAGACAAGAATATTTTATATTTGATATGTTGCGTTAGTACACTTCTTTACCACCTAGTTTTCTTAACTCAGTATTTCTTCTCTAGTGATGTAATTTAGGGGTATAATTGAGATCAATAACTGCACTTGCTCTTCATCACTGCTGATGCCATTGCGTGTCATTGTGAACCAGCATACATTAGTGGTTGTCATGTGTTAGTGGCCTCTGCTCTAATCACACCATGAGGCCAAGACACGTCGCAAGAACTAGATGGTTACCAGATCCGAACAATTTAGAATGTTTCAGGTGTCAGCCACAAAAAATTATACTTCTATACTTATACTTAACTTGCATTCAAAACTTTCTTATTGTATTTGCCTGTGTGTTAAAACTCAAATTTGGCACATAAGTAGACTAAAACAAACCACAAAGACAATGTGCAAATATTATTTTACACACCCTTGGCAAACACACAATCTTGCTAGTCAAGCACATGAAATATTAACCTACTGTTTTGATATGACCCGATCCCTGCCTCCCACCCTTCCTACTGTGTATAATCTTTCCATCAGCTCTCGTTCAAAGATTTTAACCATCACTTCAGCAGGAAAGTTTACTAAGAACACATTCTTATGTACAGCAACAGACATGGGGACTAGTGAATATCGCAGAACCACAAAAACAGTAAGTATAACAGGGTTATGTTGACAGCAAAACAGTAAAGCATATGGTTGTCAACACCTTGCTCCTGACAAGTTTCTGTGACTGAACCAGATGTCTCTGGTCTTTATGTCATAAGTTCTGATGGTTCAGATGTATTTCCTAGCATGCTGTGGCAAATTGACCAACTGGCAACCAAACTGACCAAACAGGTTTTTGTCAGCTGGGTAGGACAGTTCAACAATGGCCCCTAACATATCTGCTAAATCAGCTTGGAGGTCATTTGACTGTTTAGTAATGACAGAATGCAACCAATCACATGTCATCAGGGTTCCTTGGTTGAGACTATGAGTGCCATGACTGAACAGATAAAGAAAAGACCTAGAGAGATTCAAACTTCATCAACAAAAAATCTAAGGCAAGAAGAAACGGATTTATCGCTCAGTGGAAGGAAAGTGACCGACTTCTGATATCACAGTACTGGAAACACAGACTGCGAGGTGACACCTTGGAAATGCAGTGCAAAAACACCACAGCAATGAATGCTCATCACCAAAGTGAAGCAAACAAAGAGATTCTCAGTCAGATTCTCACTCACTGCTTCCTCTGCTGAGGTTGAAAGTCAAAAGACAATAAATACCATTAAGATCTGCCTTTAGTATAACAAGGACATTATGCCAAAAAAGGATGTGAGTAATATCCCATCAAGTTTGAGATCAGTTGCTCCACCTCTTTTCTGCATTCCCATGTCTACTTGGGGGAAACGGAACAACTAAATGGTTAACGTTCGTTTTCATTGGCTGTTTTCACTGACTGCTTCAAAACATGCCAACATACACAGGTTCTTAAAGGTGCATAATCACATACTGGCACTTTTAAATGTATTGTCAATGTCCCATGCAAAGGAAGATCCCATTTGAGTGAAAGGGGTATATTCAGCGGGACATTAATCGTAATGGTCAATGCAAACAGAAGAGTTATTATGGACAGGCTGGTAAATTCAGAGGTGTTTTGATTTGAATTTTCATGCATTAGAGGAATTCCTTCCATATTTCACCACTTTGGGGAGGAGAAGGTTTATCTCTAAGGACTCAAGGAATCTGGGGTGGGGTTACGACTAAGGAGAAAACATAGGTCGTGAATTAAAATGTAACGGAAGATTTGTGATGAAAGGGATGAATTATTTCACACAGTCTTTATAATGTAATATGGTAAAATGGCAGAATTCAATCTGCCAATTTTGTGAATTATGAAGAGATTAGCCTAAAATAAATAAGCACAAACACTAACCAATATCTTGAACTATTTAAGTTACTGCCCCAGCCAATGTGTCAAGATAAGGTTGCCAAGAGGACTAAGTTGTCATCTTACCTAAATTACCTAAAATGTCTAAATTAGTTACAGTTACAGTTTTTGATATACAGAAAATATATAGTATACAGAAATATACAGAAAACTTTATAAGACTGAGGTAATAAAGTCTGGTTATATGTTCACACATCAGTATCAAAAAATACTTGCCTTGGAGGGCCATTTTTATTTTCTATTGGCAGTAAGACCTGTTCCTGTTTAAACGCATTTTTTCCACTCTGGTAAGTAATTACCAGAGTTTCTGATCCCAGGGCTGACACTATGTGATAACAGTGATTGTACATATATTTTGAGGTTGTAAAATCATTGCATGTTCACATTTGTGATGTTTTAAGACCATGTTCAGTGGACCTGTAGTTTGAGTTTAAACAGTGTATTAAGAAAGTTCCAACAAATAAAACTATCTCCGAGTCAAGCTCAAGTCAAACAAGTTCTGGATGGTAATCTTTACCTAAACTACGTAATCTGAAAGAACTGTTGCTGTATTTCCCCCCTTACCACTTACCAGGAGCTGACATGGTGAATAGTTAGCTGGGACTTCTCTGGACGCAAGAAGCAAAAAGCAGGTCACACTTCCCCCCTTGTCCACTCCCGGGGTTTCTATGGAAACCTGAAGAAATGAGGAGGAGGAGGGGGCTATAAAAACTAAAACATTGGGAGAGAGTTGCAGAGAAAGAAGGGAGGCAACACGAAGGAAAACTGGAACAATAACCCAGACCATGCGTTCATAATAGGAGCCATGCATGTGATCGTGATAACTTACTTATAAGCAATACTGTTCTTCATTCCTCATAAAATCTCAATGGTTCACCAATTACAACTATGCACAAAAGGTAATGAGTCCAAAAGTCTAGTTTGCCTCGGGGAAACGTTTACCGTTAAACTACTTGACAGCAAATAGCTCTTTCCTGTTTCTTTGAGACTGGGAAAGATGCATGGAAAGTGGGTGTGGTGTGGTTAAGACAGGGGTCGGGCCTTTCCATAGATAGGCGTGTATCTATGGGGCCTTTGTACAAATTCCATTATCAACATGTACTGTTTCACGTGTCATTTGTTTTGCAATAGTCAACAGTCATTGACAACCTGAATTTCCAGTTATTGAATGCGGCATCATCAAAATGTCACAGATCTCACAGACAGCGTGATTAAACGGTTAAACAAATTAATTTTTTTCATAACCCATCCTTTCCTTTCAAGGCAAGATTCATAACTTTTCGCATACACTTTCCACACTAACTTGTTGCCCAGCAAAAGGCCTACAACGTGGTACAACCTTCCTTACATTGATTCAGCAATGGAAAATAGGAGGGAAGTGAAGATCTTACCTCTAAGGCAGTAGAGGCGCTGTTTGCTCAAGTCAAGTCAATCAAAAAATAACAAATTTCTTATTATCCAATTCTACCAGGTGCCTTATCATCGCTCAGCAGATGTTGCTGCCGAGTCGTTTTTATATTTGACTAACCTATTGACTATGGCTTGAGCATTGCTGTCACTCCGCCCTCCGTACTTTTTTTCATATCGGGCTATTTCTCCTCCCCCTCACGCATGTTCACATGATGTTTAAGAAAGCTCCGTGAAGCTAAATGAATGTGTCACTGGGAACCACATTTAGTCAAAGGTTGATCTGCTTAACCGCAAAGATCGAGCACGCAAGCTGTTGCAGCTCGGCTATCAAAGACCTGCAAGATTTTGTTCTGTGTCGATCATCTAGTGCACAGTATGACATGTTCAGATATTGGGAGACCTTTTTTATTATTATTATTTCGCATTTCTGGTAACTGTATTCTTTTCGCGTTTGTGTTATTAAAGAGGAAAAGATTAAAGAGAGATGGCGTCGAAAGAAACATTACGTCATATATTTTTTTCAACCAGTAGAGGGCGACAGTAATTCACTAATTAATTTAGGTAAACTAAACTCCTCTACATTTGAAATGGTTGACAGTAAAACGCAGTAGTAATTTGAGTTTCAGAACTTCACTTTGGTGTGTGATGGTGGGTACGGCAGCTGTAATACCTTTCCATAAATTAGTCAACTATAAAGTCTACATCTACCACATTTAAAAGCGGCTTGCTCCTATAATGCTCAAAGCCTGAACTCAATGTGCTACAATCAAAGACGACCTCAAGTATCATGATCAGGCATGTAGTGGAGGGTAAACTCACTCGTTTTTATTTACAGACTAGAGTTTACCACCTTTTCGTGGTGATATGAATGTTCATTGAATAAATTCATAGTATGCATCAAAGTAAGTAGAATCAAACTCGTGTAAACTATATATTTTAAGGGAAAAAGCGTAAAATAATGCTTTTCTGGAAATATAATTGATTTTTGTTCGTATTGGTATTGGTGGCTTTTTATTTACCATCACTGATCATGATGTAGATAGAAGACAGATGTATTAAATGTAAGTGAAAAGTTACCCAAACAACGCCTATAGGAGAATGTTCATTACTGTAGATCTAGTAAAAGGATGTCAATAACTGTGACAACCATTTAAGAATTACAGTTCACACTGAATTGACTACTGAGTGTAGTGTGATTGATTGATTGATTGATTGATTGATTGATTGACTGATTGATTGATTGATTGATTGATTGATTGACTGATTCAGTAATTTATTCCTTAATATGTTTATTTTAACTCTCTTTGGTTAATCTCCTCCAAGGGTGCCAATGATTCTGGAGGGCACAGTGTCTGCTGGGTCTATATTTGGAACCTGCAGCAATGTTGGATACTTATAGGCAGTGGACTAGGGCGGAGTGTGGGGGGAAGTAATTCTGGCCACACACACACACACACACACACACACACACACACACACACACACATGGCA
>OMKK01035470.1:37098-56898 GCA_900302305.1 Polymixia japonica | reverse complement strand
TGGGTATGTTAAACATGCACACGGAGAGAAACACAAGGGTGTGTGAGGTTGTGAAAGCCTGCGGGTCTATCACATCACGCATGCATGCACGCACGCACACACACACCCACACACACACACACACATACAGACAGACACAAACATTCACTTTCACACACACACACACACACACACACACATACACACCCCACACACACAGATAGACACACAGATAGACACACATTGACACACGCCGACATGCACAGACACACACAAACAGGCCCCTAAAGAGCAGACCATGAAATTAGGGTAATCAGCACTGCCTATCTAGCCTCTGCCCTGCTGACACACTACCAGGCGGAGCCTTCCAGAACCCAGGAAAAGCACATCAACCCTGCCTGGGTTTATTTATACATGGCCGATCTATCAGCAGTAGCTCTATGTTTGGCGAGCCCGGCCATCTCAGAATAGAAATAATTAGGACAGGGCGGGAAAAGAGGAAAACTGAAAACGTGTCTGAACACGCATACACTCCAAGTAGGCCCCCTCCTCTATCGCTCCATCTATCCTTCCTTCTGTATTATCCCTTTGTTTTGGGTTCTGTGTGTAGAGCAACTGGGACATGTGTGTGGTCCTGATGGGGTGGCAATCCTCAGGTGAAATTGGACGAAACGTAACAATTAAGTTTTCCATATTGACACACACACACACACAAACAGACAGCATCTTGATACTACAACTTATCTGTGTATGTGCTATCTATGTGTCTGCCTCTCAAACTCAAACACAGAATACTAAGGCCTGATGGGACATGGTGGGTCAAGTTTAAGCCAAGAGTGACCGACAGACATTGATGATTACAAAAGAATTAGGTAGGAACATGACATATAAAATCATTGTTCAGGGGGTCAGGGTGACCTTATTAAAAATAAGTAGAACATTGTTTTTAATAAGGTCACCCTGAAAATAAATATTGATGTAAGTGTTGAAGTAGCTTCATTACTGACTAGCTGCTACAAATTGATACAAGTAGATAATTACAGGGCCTTGATGGGGTACGCATGTTCAACTGCAGATGAGATGAAACCAGTTCAAACCAGCTGGAAGGTAATACGCAACCCCAACACAAACAAGTAAACAACGAACCAGAACATTTCCACAACGATGCCCTTATCCTGTTCTCATCTGCCCTCATATCTACTGAAAGGAAAGTGGAGGAGGATGGGTGCCCATGTACGTGCAGGGTTGCGAGAGGGGATGTCCGAAAAACCTCTTAGTAGGTTTTAGAGCTTTGAAACTAACAATGGCAATACTGGGCAGCAGATTGTAATTGTCTCCAGCACGCACACCCTTAGCCTAAACAGCCCACAATCCCAGTCACATAATATAAACCCACCCTAGACCCACGGCTACAAATACCCGCATCACCAGCCGTGGCCACAGATAACAGAAAGAACCACAAGGAACTTCTCAGAGGAACCAGTGACTTATCAGCAGAATTAAGGTGAGAGCATGGTTCATAGGACCTTTTGAGTCTCCTTTCATTGAGCTGCAGTTTGGTTGAGTAGTAGTGGGATTTTGATTTTAAGTAGATCAACGACTTGAATTTGACTCTGACCATTTGACCCGTGTCATCTCTGTCTGTTGGTCCAGATGCTTTGCTCCAGGCGTGTCCTGCCTTTCCTGGCTTTTTACCTGTTGCTGGAGGAGATATCTGCCTTTATCTTACCCAACAGATTCAGACAGAAAAGGGTAAGATTTATACACAAACACTCCAACAAACTCCAATACCAGTTACTGTTTAACAGTGTTTTATGTTTGAAAAAATGATATGTAGTGTTTCCTTATTATTTAAAGTGTATTGGGTTTTCCACATCCACAAAAATAGTACTATCGCAAAACTAAATTAATTGTCATAGATAGAAATCAAAGTACCGCTGGCATCTACAGGATCAGTCTCAACGTATATGTTGTATCGATACAGTCAGGCATTTAGTGAACACATAAAACGTGTTCTGATCGTCTGATCGTTATTGGTCTTGCCCTTGACTTGTAGGATATGAGCTGGTTAGACCAAGAGTTCTTCCCCCGCCTGCCTGATCGTTTGGAGCAGGGGGACTTCTCTCTGGGGGATGCAGATGAGATAACCAAGGATGCGGAGAGTCGACATTCCCAGCCTGCGACCTTCCTCACCCCGCTGGAACACCTTTCCGTTAATCGCCAAAACCACCACCGCCAGCACCACCGTAAAAACAATGACAAATGGTGAGGACCAGATGAATGCAACAATGAAACCTTATCAGTATACGGCCTAAATGACTTGACTACTGTAAGATGCAAGAGCTATCATGAGCAAAGCATCAATCCTAAGAGGTATGAAGTTGTATACATGGGGAAACAGTCACCTAGTGGGAGATAGTTTTTCCACTGAAAACTGCTTTATTTAAGAGCTCAGAATAGTACAGAAAAGTCGTCAATAAATTACTTTGTTTGAATTATATAAACATTGATAAAAACAAAAAAAAAGTAATTTTCTATCAAATTGATGTGCTGTAAAATGGACCTCCTGCAAAGTTAATTTAGTCTGAGTTTATTACATTTGTCCACGTGTTCAGGAACGGGGATAGGAAGGTGTACAAAGTAGATTTTAAATGGTGTAGTGTGAATAATAACGCCAAACAGTTCACTTCACAGCATAAATGTGATATTGACTTAGCTTGTTTTTTTTCCCCCTTTTGCCTCGTCTACAGGAGAAAAGTGGCTCCTCTGGACTCCATTGGCAGCTCTCTCATGTCCAGCCACCGAAACAGGAAGGTGAGACATCGAGTGATTTTTCCATAACCATATTCTCAGTGTCAGCACATCGGAATGCTGCTTTTCATAATAGCTTAGCTCATTTGAACGTGCCGGATTTGGTTTATTCCCTTAAAGTTTACTAAATCTATAAACAGCCAAGCTTAAACGTGCATTTTGCGATATATTTTCTAAGCCGTGTTGACTCTCGGACCGTCTCTTAATATCCTCCCAAAAATCTGTTCACCTGTAGTGTGTGAGGGGTTTTTGATGGACGGGGGATAGGAGCGATGGGGAGGTGCTGCAGGGGAGGAGAGAAGTCAAGCTTGTTTTGAAGTCTAACAGCTTGTTGTTGTAGTTCCCCTTTACTATCGTAGAGGCTGACTATCGAGCAAGTGATAGTGGGGTCATTAAAAAATGATTTAACGTAACCCCAACCAAAATAATATATTTGAGGACCTATGATTCATTGGGGCATTGCTGAGACAATGAACTGAGTGCTTATACATGTGTGTATATATTACAGGATGAGCCTGACGACTACTGGGAAGATTACAGTCAATAAAAAGGCATCATCTACAGATTGCCTTTGCTACTGGCGTTCACCACCAGCTCCTCCAGTTGAAATCCTGCATAATGGTTATTTTGTTATTTTTGTCCACTTGGAAGGAGCTTATCAATATTTATTCATATTTAATTAACTGCCACGCTAACCAAGTGAGCCACTTGTGTCCGTCACCCTCTAGTGGTAGCAAACATGAATAAGACAAACACTTTTCTGTGTGCCTACAGCTGAAAAATACATGTCTATTTTTACATTATACAGAGGGAGAGAATACAGATTAAAAATAAAACGTGTTCCCCAAAATGTCGTTTTTTATTTGTCAAGCTACAATTAAAGAAAACAATATCAGAATGCAGAAAATATAGTATTTGCTTGGCTATTTTCTCTCTTCGCTTTCACATATGTACAGTTGTCAAAGAACAAGATATGTACATAGATTTGAAGGAGTGGTGGGGAGAGTGCCAATTCTACTGGGGACTATCCGAGACTCTCCCACCACCAAAAGAAAAAGCAAAAGGTAAAACCAACCAACATAAAAAGAAAGCCACAACTCACGTGGCATCAACTTAATTTTCTGTACATTACAGTCAACTTCGTTCTCGATGTGAGACAATCATATGTCCATTCTCTGATTTGGGAGCATCTCTCATCCCACTTTTCAGAAAGCTAAGAAATAAAAAATATATATATTTATATATATATATATATATATATAACATGAAATAGAAAAACAAATATTTTACAACCATTCCATGCACAAGTCTCAGAGCCACTTCTACACAGTAAAACAATGGCCCACCTTTCACCTTACAACAATGAAATAACCCACCCAAATCAGATGACTTTCAATGATGACAAACACCCAAAATATGGAAAGAAAAAAATATATATATTAAAAAAAAAAAAAAAAAATCAAAACAGGTTTCAATGTTCTAATTAAAAAGGTGGTTTACCTAAAATGTCGATCAATAGTTGACAAGCCAGACAGGGAGAAACATCAAGCGCTGAATTGCAAATATACAAAAAAAATGCTAGAGTAAATCAGTTGTAGCTAATCATATTTCCAATAACACCCAAATATTCAGAGGAACTGGATCACCTTTTAAAAAGTGCACTGTTGAAACATAAAATTGTCTGTGTGCAATTTGAAATTCGGAAATTTAGATGCCGTTTGTGTTCCGTTTGAAAATCAGAATTGATCAAGTATTTCTTTGAATCCAAAGATAACTTATTCTACAAGAGTGATATCACTGGGAATTAACACTCTGCAATTAAGAGTCTAAAACAGGAACTCAAGTTGCAAACTGAAACCGAAATGACAAAATACAATTAAAAATAAAATGAGCTGCCCATCTAGAACGAATAGATACTTCCGAACAAATATTGCAGGAGGGACCTTTTCCTTCAATGTAGCTACACTTTCCTCAAAGTGTGAAAGTTGCACTGCATTGATTACAGGTGGAGAGCACACATGGTTAATTTAACATTAAATATTTAATTTTCTTTGGAACACTGAAAGAAAAAACATCTATCAATATCCTTTAGAAACAATTCTCAATAAGATGACACCTTCTACTGTGAATATCATGTGGCCAATCAACACAGGAATTAGTTACGAATGATTCTCCACTGTCATTGTCGCTTCCTGTCAAGCTTTCACGGGGTGGGGGTTGGGGGAGTCAGAGACACATTGATAAATAAGAATGGTTGTGATTGTCTAAAGAAAACCTGCAAACTGACAATACAGTTGCCATCTGGGTGAGAGTTTAGGCTGTTTTGGCTGTAGGCATCGCAGAAAACAAGGTGTTTGGAGGACAGCAAAAAAGAAGGTTGGGAGGGGGGGGGGCGTGTCGTCCTTCCCATTCCCCTCGTCTCTAGGTGTCTTTCTTATGCCCTGACCGCCGCAAGTCCCTGCACTTGTGGCAGTAAAAGATGTCGGGAACGTTGGACTTCTTGATCTTGGCACAGGACAAGTGTACCCATATGCTGCACTGATTGCACTCGATCATCGGCCGCCCTGCAAATGGCTTCCCACAGTAACAGGTGATCAAGTCCCATGAATCGTCACCTGTGTTGGACAAAGGGAAAACAGAGTTAGAGGTTATACTTGAACAAAACCTCAATGCATATCCAGCAAGGGAAGGCAAGAAAGACAGTCAACTGAGAGGAGCCTCCTCATCCTCCTCTAGGTGTTGAAGATTTCTTGATCAGATGCAGACGATAGTTTGAAAATAATGAGATCGCCTTGTAAGACGAGGGCGGGACAACATACCTGACTCCACCATAATGTCTTCATCTGCGATCCAGGTCTCACCCTCACTCGAGCTTATCTCCGCTTCCCTGTTGGACTCTTCCGTCTGCATCTTCTCCAGCCCCTGTACAGTTGGGGTTGAGGCCCCATGCACCGTCAGCTCCTCCCTGACAGGTCGTACCTCTGTGTGTGTGGTGTGTGTGTGGCCTGCCTCCGAGTCTGTCTCACTTTGTGTGGCTGAGCTCTTGAGCTTCTTGGGTGCCTTCTGCTGTTTGGGGTTTTTGCTGCGTTTGATGCGCGCTCTCTTCTCACCTTCACTGCTACCACTATCCACCATTGCCATGGCCGAACCCATAGACAACTTTTTCAGTTTTTTGTCTTTCTTGCGCTCTGCCTTATTGCCAGCCTGGCTCTCGTACAGGGAGTCTTTAAGGCGCATCTTGTCCAGCAGGGTACTATCTGAGTGCATACGGCGAATGTTTTTGCCCTTATTGGCACGGGCTTTGCGGACAAATGTGTGGATGGTGTGGATGTCAGAGCTTCCATCTCCCCAAGTGGCACCCATGGAGCTGCCGCCTCCACCACCACTGTCTGCTGACAGCCCAGAACTGTGTGCAGAGCTGGAGGATGTGGGGGACCATGAGCTCTCCTAGAAGAAAAAAATAAAAAAATCTTAGTATTTTCTACAGACTTGAGCATGGGGGAGAACTGTAAACTTGAGCGACTGCTTCATATTTGTAACACTTCACAAATTACACAAGCAGCTTACCTCTTTTGGACTGGGGATGTAGCCAGCATATGCCAGAACAAAGTTGCAGAACTTGTTGAAGTCCTCAACAGTCCTCTTTTTCCTCTCTGGAGGCTAAAGAAAGTAAAAACCTTGATATTAAAGCCAGGTCTACTCGCATCCACAAGTCAAGCTCATCCAAAAAAAAAAGTTGACTCAACCACTCTCAAAAGGGAATGTGCTGCAAAATGTACTTACCAGAGGCTCCGTTTTGCACGTCAATAATGAATCTGATGGGGGAGAAAATAAGAACCAGTGAGACACAGGTAAATGTATACACTTCTGACTCGCGCACGGCGGTGTGTCGTTTTCCCACAATACGGGCAACCTCGTGCACGCTTACCTCGGGAATGCCGTGAACAAACAAATGTGGACTAATAATAGCATTCGCTTGCTAACATGGCCAAAAAAACCAATCCCTGTGCTAGGACACGGGGTGTTCGCTAAACGGAGTGTCCCAAAAAAAGTTAATTCATAACGCAAATCGATAAACATTTTCAAAAAAAATTGCGGCTACTGCCGCCAGAGGCTGGCCAGACAGTTAGCTCGCTAGCTAACGTCAACCAGGGTACTGGTCGGACTTGCTCATCTCCCAACATATTTGTTTAATGTATCCATTACATCTACGTATTACTGTTACACACACTGGTTAGTAAGTCGTTAATTTAAGAAAATGGCTACCCAGCATTTCACCTTCATTAGTTAGATTGGATCTTTATGTAACGCTAGCCTGCTAATCTAGATGCTAACCCAACATGCTATGTCGACTCGGCGTGCAACAAGTTCGGACGAGTGTTTGGCTAAACGATCACTTCATTTAACACGTTTGGTTTCGCTCAGACAGTCTGACTGACATCGGTCGGTTGAAAATGGACGGTGTGGACGGTTAGGTGGAGATAAATCAGAGCCCGTAGCGTTAGCCAGGCTCCGAGGTAGCCAGCGTTAGCAAAGCCGCTCGACTGGACAGTTTGTTAGCTTCCGTGCAACTGAAGTTAGCTCAGGGTGGCGAGCGAACTAATCACGCCACTGTTGCCATTGTCGTTTTCGTCCAACACGAACACATCTACTGACCGAGATGCCACCTTAACATTAACGAATCAACTGACAACTGTTAAGTTTAGTAGCAGAAACGCTCCGTGTAGCTAAACGTTAGCGAGCCATTGTAAACGTTGTGGTGGCGCGTTAGCTGACAGGCTAACTCGACACTGCAACACATCGTGTCTCATCGTCAAAAGATAAAACGTTGCAAGAACCGGTGTTTGCTTTAACATCATCTCCAGCCTCGTTAGTACTCAACGCTAGATACTCCACACTAATGCTATTGTTCCAACAGTTGTACGGCGCAAAGCTAATCTTAACGCTAGGATAGACGAGCAGACGTCGTCACACGTTCATCTCAGCTCAACACCCACAAAGAAAGACAACAGATATCCAGGTAACAGTTACCAGATCGAACATAATCGCAGAACACAAACGGTGCGGGGTTGTGACCGGCGAAACACACCTTGGTGCTCGGACATTATTCCAAGCATTGTCCCCCTCGGCAGCAAGGCCTCGGCGGTAGCGGTAGCAGCAGGCGGGCTGGCCACGGAGGAGCAGCCGTCGCTCTGTGCTCGTCCCCCGGCGTGACCGGCTGCACCTTTACGGGCAGCTTTTAGCAGGAAGACCCAAGGGCGCGGAGCTCGGAATATAAAAAACCTCGGGAGTTGTTGCGTCCCGTCGGTGTCGATCTGTTTAAAATAGTTACTCCGATGCAGTTGCACAAAAAAAAACGTCGCCACCCGACAGCGGATCTACATGAGTTGGTTTGTCTCCCTTTTCTTCGTCACATACATAATCCCCCGCAATCAAATGTACAAGTGTGACAGAGCGTGAAAGCTCGCTAGGTGAGGACAGCGGACGCTTTGTGTAGATCCGTACGCAAAATCATCCTGGAGAAGATATTCAGCTGAAGTTATTCGTGTCGTAACGTTACAACAGACGCGCAGCAAACGCCTCGAGTTTGAGTAAAAAAATACAATTCCGCACAGTGTTGCCTTGCGCGGCGCGCGCACTGATTGCAGAGCCTCCTGTGGTTGCCCAGTGCGGTGGTGACGTCATGTACATGCTGGGTATTGTAGTTTGTTATGTTGGCGTTCATCGAAAACCCAAGTCGGTGGTAAGCGTTTCTTGACTACATTTCCCATGTGTGATCCAGGGAGGGATATGAAGTTTTCACTCTGCTACGGGCATGCTAACCTGGCGATTTCGTACTTGGATGGGAGAGAGGAAGCAAAATTGTACTGACATTGAACTTGCTTACTCGCTTACTGTTTATCATCCTCATTTTTGCGAAGTTTGATTTTCTTCATTATCTGAAATACAGAGTCGTGGACGTTCGTGGGGTTTACATATGTATATTGGTGAATCAGCAACATGCTAGCTAGTTAAAGCTACCGCTGGTACACTCTGCCTCCATCATGTTGCTGGAGTTAATGCAAGGAACTGAAGCAGGAGGGTTCATTATAATACAAGGTAAAATATCAGTTATGTCTAACAGTGCCACGATATATTACCTGGCCATAAGAAGTACTATCACTAAACAGTAGTCACGGAATTTTATTTAAAATTAACTTGAATTGCAGATTCTACAAGTTATTCTGGCAGACACCTTCTGAGGAGTTTTATCAATGCAGCATTGAACAGGTACAGTATTTATTTTTAGTTATGGTGTTTTTGTCTATACGATTCAATAAATTGCCGACAGTCCATGCTAAACATTTGTTTGATCCTTTGATTTGTATTTAGAATAGAAGTTGTCCACATCCTTGGCTTTGAGGTTAGTGAAGAGGAGCTCAAGGATGGATTGAATGGATCGTACCTTCAAAGGTAACTAAATTCACAATCCCTTTTTGGGAGACAGTCTGTTTTACCCACAGCCAAACCACCCCTTAATAATTTGTTTTTTATCACTTTGAATATAGGCTATATTTTCATAATGCTTACGTAGACCCCCTTGGCTGGACTGAAAACCCACCTTTCACAGCTCACCAGTTCACCACGGAGGAGATTACCAATCTCTTCAAGCAAACGCTGCAACCCAAACCAGCGATCCTAGTGATTGACTCTCTCTCATGGATTCTGAGACATATCAGTGCTCCTGCCATCTGCAAAACCCTCCAGCAGCTAAAAAAAGGTTTGTCATTATCGTCTTAATGGTGGCATATCAGTGTCACATCCACATATACTTTATTTACTGGATAAATGTTAAAACTCAAATGCTTTTTTTCCTTCTTTGATCTTGTTTTTGTGTGTGTGGTGTTAGATTGTTTTGATTATGTATTGTACTGCATTGTATTATTGTGTTAAATATCTCCCTTGCGCACAGAACACTGTACTGCCCTAAACATAAAAAAATAAATAAAAAAACGTCCAGAAAACAAACCTCAAGTGCTCCAACAGCAACTGTAAGAGTGGCTGTTCTAGGCCAACACATGACCATGAATATTTGTTGTCACTAACCCCTCTTATGACTGGTAGGCTTTGCATTATGCATTATCACCCTTGACATGACACCACTGCAGAACTTTATCAGAGTAAATTTGATTGTGACCCATTCTGTCATCAAAAAGATTTTAGTTCACACCACAGTTTAGGATGTTTTACTCTGTTTTCATTAGGGGGAGCTGTGAGGACTATTATTGGTCTGCTGCACTCAGACATGCATCAGCGTGGCATGGTGGGAAGTGTATGCCATTTGGCTACTTCAGTCATCACTGTCACACCTGGGGTCAGAGGGAATGAAGCAGTGGCAAAGACAACAAGGCGTTCAAAATCAGGGAAGATTATGCAAGATGTAAGTGTTTTTCCCCCCTTGAGATGACTGTTTTCTGCTCCTGTAGTGACATCATTAATTATTGACGATAGTTAATTTGTATGTCCTTAGGAAGAGATTTTCAGTATTAAAGAGGATCTTGCAGTCACAATACAGAGCAGGCCCAATCATCCTGGAACCACACAGGCTGACCCTGATGAACCAGAGGTCCAGTAGCACACTTGTTCAGTCCCTTTACACCATACTTGGATAACTAGAATAAAGAAAAGGCACAGACACAGAGGGATTGACCACTTTGCATTTGTCTTTTTTCCTTAGGCGGACCCAACAGCCAATTTGACCTTCAACCTCCGCTTATCTGATACAGAGCGAGAGGCCAAGGAAAAACTGGCACTTCCCTTTGTATTCAGTAAGGAGAAGTGAGTAACATTTTCACCATTGTTTTGTATATTTTTCTTTATAGAGCTTATGTGTTTAAACAACAAAGTATCCCAAAATCTGCCATCTCTTGTCTTCTAACAGGAAATCAGCTCTCCTCCGCCCAGTACCAGGTTCAGGGCGGATTCTGTATGAGCCTGATGCCAACGATGACTATGACCAGGAGGACCCTGATGACGATCTTGACGTCTAGTGCCTAGGCCATAGAAACCCATTGAGGGCATAAAAGTGCCCTATTTCATGGTATTCTAGCTACCCAAGACATTAAGACATTTTCAATTGCACAAAGTAATTGCCAATAAACTTGTTTTTATAAATTTCGAACTCTGAACCAAAGCCCTAGCAGTTACTTGGAATTTGTTTTCTTTTAAAAATGTCTTGCTCTCAAATACCTTTTCCTATTACTATTGAATGTCCTGGTTTTGCCATTTTTGTTATCTGTACACATGTGCTGAACTCAAATCATCAAAATGTTTTCTTCACGAAATTGGATGAAAAATGTCAAACTTGTAAGGGCTTTATATCTTGCCACAGGATTAATGTAAAGTTGCTGTTGCTGACCAGAATCAGAATCACATGTTATTCGCCAAGTACATTACATGCACAAGGAATTTGCTTTGGTGTCTTTGGTGCTGGTATACATAATTGCAGCGTTACATACATTTGACATGGATAATCACATGGTAAAGGACATAGAGAACTTCACATATAGTGCAAACAGGCTGTGCAAGACACAAAAGACACAAAACCATTCTGCTTAAGTGAAAGTTTGAGTATTACAACCCACCACTGACTTTATTTAGACATGGATATTTTAGAATAAAAATATTTATTTTCACTCTGAAATATATTCTGATGTGTTTTTTAACAGTTTATCATATGTAATATTTATGGTCCGTGTCGTTTGTCCATTACATTCACTGAGGGTTGATTTGTGTGGTTTCCATCAAAAATCAGCACTTTACGAATTATGCCACTCAATTTACACCAAACATTTGTTTGATGCTGGTTGCACCTAGATATTAATTGTCGGTTGTGTTAGATAATATATTTAATTTGTTGAAATAACTTTGAATTGACTGACGTTGTAAAGCCCTCTTGCGACAGTGTCTGCTGACAGCTGAAAAGTTGATTATGCTTTCGAGATACTTAAAGTATTGTTCAAAATCTCTAAGAAATCATACGCATGTTAAACACTACAATCGCCATAGAAATAGTTCAAAATCTACTGAACAAGAGTAATATGCATCAATAAAATGAACTCATTCAAACATTTTTTTTATTAAATAAAAAGACTACAGCTCGTCCACGTCTGTTTATTTTCTTTCCACGTGGACGTGCTGCGCGCAACCATTCGGTTCCTCGCGGAAGTGACGGAAAAGCGGCGATGGCGGCTCGCAGTTTCATTCCGGATTTGCAGTGAACTACAAACCGATTTTATGCTGACTGGTTTGACTTTTTGGAAACTTTTCAAATATTATCTCTCTCTGGCCACCGCAAAGGGTAAGGGTGCGTTCACCTGGTACCCGACGACGCGTGGCCTGAAAGTTTTAGGGTTATTTTTCCTCCAATGTTCAAGGTGGTCACCCCATCGAGCTAGCTAGCGTTAGCTTGCTGGCTACTAGCTAGTTGCTACACGGCTACCGGGCTAGCTTGTCAACGGGCTGCGTGGTAAGACTTCCAGGGGAACGTTGGCGCTCGTCGTGCAGCGTCCTCTCGACCACGTCCACACCTTTACAAGCTCACCCTATTCACAGTTACAATGCTAAGGCCTTTTATTCAATGAGAGTCGTGCCACAAGTGTGCAGAGCGGGGTACTCACACGTTTGCTTGGCCTCTTGTTCATTTGAACTGCTGCTTTTTTGGGGGACTGCTGTGGATGAAAGGGACGGACTTTGAATTACAAGCGAGCAAGCAAGTTCTTCGTCGCTATCGAAACGACTTCGCACAAACGTACCCATCCGCGACAAATTCGAGTGGTGCTCCTGCGGGGGTCTTTGCGTGCTGATCAACATGCTGAAGACCCGACAGTGTTTACTTGGCATCCGCACTTTCCTTGGAGTGACGTCCAGAATATGGGGCTTCATCTTGTACATTCTCAGGAAGCACCTACGAACGGTGAGCACGAGTTATTAAAAGCTGCTTAACAGTAGGCTTTGTAATGTAGTATTTTTTTGTACACTTTGACAAACTCCTGAGAATATTGTCACTGCTCCCATATGCTTTTTATCTCCAAGTCAACATCCACCAACACGAGTTCTCTATTTACTTTTTCATGTTGCTACATTAGCTGTCTTCCTTCAATGTAGTGTAGGTAGATATTGTCAGACTATTTCTGTCATAACGTGCAGCTATCATATTGTTTGTTGAAACATCACACAAATTGATATTTACAAATGCTAAATGTCTTAAAACCAATACATTTCCACTTCTTGTTATGCAATTAGTTTGATATGAGGTTGATAATGAATTGATAATGAATGGAACTACAGTACATAGAGAAAATGTCCCACGTCCACACCATTTTGGACTGGTCAGTGCAAGACTGCGGTCACCTTCAGTGGTTCACTTAATGTCTCTATAATAAACATGGCATTTAAGGTGACAGAGGCCCCTTGTATGTAACTTAGTTACACACAGGTGCTTCACACGTACTGGAGTTGTTACAGATATGCATTTGCAGTGTAATATGAGTGGACTTCGACTCTTTAACTGTGCATCAAGGCAACAGAGTCGGGGAGTGCCCTGTATGTTGTAATAGTCTTGTTGTTCGGGGTTTGTCTGCAGTTTATTGTGTAGCACTCACACTCACGTGTTGTCAACAGGCTCTGAGAGTAAATAGTCCAGTCCAGGTTATGGGTAAAGTGAGAGGGATTATATCGGCACAGAGAATCCACTGTTCTCTCTCTCCCACCCTCTTCTATATCTCTCTCATTTTTCCCTCTCTCTCACAAGCACAGTTGGGCTCCATTGTTTACAACGTGTGATGTACTGACAGTGTCACTATCCAGTCAGTGCTCATACAGTGAGAAATGTCATGTAACTGATACTGATAGTCTAACCATTAACTACGCTATGATAAGTGATTTTACTGTAACAATTTATGAGCCTTGAATTTCAAGAATTTAGTAAGTTTAGATCCATACGATTTTGAGAATTGCACAATCAGTTTTGTACAAATAATGTAGCTAGTTGACAGGCGTATTGCCCAGTAACTATTAATGTGACTTTTCATTATCTTTAAATTGAATAGAATTCAAAGTGTCTTATGTTAGGTTTTTAAAGAGAAAATGTGTATTGTCAAAAGCTCAATAGGATTATGAATAAAAGGACCATTTGCTACCAGTTCATAATCCTTTGCATGCAACTGTGCAAACATGAAAAGCAAGTTGTTATTAGTTTTTTTTTTTATTTAAGTCAACAATGCAGTGGAATGCCTCTGCCTATAAGCTCCTACGTGATACAACAACGAGGAGAACAAGAGCACTGCTGAGTATAGAGGCAGACAGCCTGGTCAAGGTTTGCAGGGCTTGGGGCCAGATGGAGTTAAAGAGAGCTGAGCTGTGGGTCAGGTCCTCCTGTGGTGCCCATCAGCTGCCACCACCAATAGGCTTCCCCTGAGTGTAGTCTGCCAGGCAGCAGTGGGAGGGGACATGGAGGGAGGCCCTTTCCAGGGTCTGGGTACCAAGCCACCCAGTCAAAGTCACCCTGCGAGTCTTCCTTTCTGCCTGTGTCCCCTGCTCCACTGACACCCACAGACAGCTGGAGGGGATAAAAATAGCCCTCATGAAGAAAAGTGCAGAGGCCCGGGGCTAGAGTAGCACTGGAGAGGATTCTCTCTATGTAGCCATTTCCACTAGAGGACAGCAGGGAAGTTTGGGAGGAGGAGCCATGGGGTAGACACAACCGCGTGCATTTCAATACTCTAACATGGCATCCTCTTCTTCTGTTCTTTTGCTTCATCTTCTTTGATGTATGAGAACATAGTCAATGCACCACGGTTGTATTGTCAGAAAGACTCAAATATTTTAGGATTTAGGTCTAGCCTACGCCTCCATCAAGATTAATATCTCAAGATATTGCCATTTGTTTTAGTGTATATCATCCCATCGCAGAGTCAAGTGGATTTAACTGTGATGCTTTCATTTTTTTTAATGGATTATGGATTTTAGGGATTATGAGGAAAGAAAGCCAATTTTGAAATGCCCCCAAGGATTCCCAAAACACTAATCTTAGTTTGTCCTTCTGTTTTGAAATTACACAAAATCATGTTGCCTTGGTTGTGCACACACATTTTCCCGATTAGGAAGCGGCAGGATTGGAGTCTTCACTGCATTCGCAATCAACACAATAGGTTAATTTAGCATCCATGAATTGCATGGGGATTTGAAACTATATCTCAATTCTGTTCATTAATGTTAATTGATCTTATTCTGTATACAGGTTATTATTCAGACAATATTCTGTGTTAACCGTCTAAACCTAAATTGTGATCTTTTTTTCTATGTAAAGAAGCGTATACATTGTCTATAACTTGCAATTTGTTTAGAAAGATTTACCTGACAAAAGGTTCTAGTAGTAAAGGTTTGCATGGTTTGTAGGGCACTTGGTCTTCCTCTGCACCTGTAATTTACTATACTGTGCAAATAACCTACAGTTCTGACTTTGTTTCTTCTGCTTTGTTTATTTGCAGATAATCCAGTACCAGACAGTGCGATATGACACTTTGCCTCTGTCACCCATCTCCAGAAATAGACTCAGTGAGTACACTTTATCCTGTTTTATTTCATTTTAAAGATTGTTTTTATGGTACGTACATCTATAGATAGTAAAGGTTCGTATGTAGGTCTGGAAAGTCTGTAAAAGTATAGAAGCCTATGACTTTATAAGTACTTGGTATTTACCTTAGCCCATCTGGCCATGAGCATTTATTTAAAGCTGTTCTAGAAATAAGTTAAAGGAATACACTTTTCGGTAAATCCGCCCTTTGGACAACTTGCTGATTATGTGATGAGAACGCAGATACAAAAATCATCCATGTATATCCAGTAGATACTTTTATGTGGTAACGAATGCTAACACACCTGTTTGTAATTTGTAATGACACACAGCTCAACCTGGCATGATTGTTCTGGAGATTGCTAAAATAAGACAAAACTTTATGAAATAGAATGTACTACTTGGAATTACTTCAGTAAGGCACTGGCTTCCAGTGTAAACAAAAAGCAGAAAGAGAGATCAAATATGGTAAAAGTAGTAAGAATGTATGTCTTATTTTAGCAGTCCCCTGAACAGTTGCTCCAGGTTGAGCTGCGTGTTATTAAAAATAGCAAAACATGCAGTTAGAGTTGCAACACAATGAGTGAGCTTGTAAAGTTATTTCTCAAGCTTCTCCCAAACAATTGAAGTGAACAGTGACGGGCTCTTTAGAGATCCATCAATGACTCCAAACTGCTTGTGTAGCATAATCCAAGTGTTCTGAAGCCAGACAATTGTGTCAAAAGACCTATATTTACACCAATATTTAGCCATGTCTTCACTAATACAATTGTGTTCACATTGTTGCAGACCCCGGACTTTCACGTGACTACACCATTTCCTTGTTTACATTCTTATGTCAGACAGAGATAGTTCTGCCCAAAGTGATTTACAGCATACTTACCTGACTTTCAACCAAAGAAGAAACAATGTCCGATGACTTCAATAGACAAGAGGAACAACAGTTCTTTGTCAAACCTTATTTATGTGAGCCTGAAAACATGGACGAACAGTCATTTTCTAGCATGGCTATTATAACTATTAATTTTGCCTAGATTGAATTATTTCAGTGTTGTATTACATGGCTATTTGTTGTGCTCAGTGCAAATTCTCTCACCGAGGCATCCATTCATTCATCAATAGGCAGAACGAATAACATTATATAGCAATGCTAGAAAATGAAGCTTAACTTTACTGAGCACGTGCCGTTTGGTCTTATGGTTGTTTCTTCCAGTTGATTTGAGGTCAATGGAACACCATCTCCACAAGTCCAGGGGTTATTACTGTTGGAAACATAGGATGATCAATACTACTCAGAGTGTGTTCTTAGAACAGGAAAGTGTTGCTGCTGCCCTCACAGTGAATGAATTTGCACTGGGCAAAGCAAATAGCCTAATACAACATTAATATAATTTGATCAATCAATAGGCAAAACTAATGGTTATAATAGCCATGCTATAAAATTAAATGTACTCTACTGACCATTCGTCCATGTTTTCAGGCTCACATAAATAAGGTTTGACAAAGAACTGTTGTTCCTCTTGTCTATTGAAGTCATCGGACATTGTTTCTTCTTTCGCTGAAAGTCAGGTAAGTATGTTGTTAGCGTTGTAAGTCACTTTGGGCAGAACTCTCTCTGTCTGACATAAGAAGAATGTAAACAAGGAAATGGTGTAGTCATGTGAACGCTTTTGAAAACAATGGTATTAGTGAAGACTTGGCTAAATACTGGTGTAAATGTAGGTCTTTTGGACTCAATCGTTGGTTTTAAGAACACTTGGATTATGCTACACAAGCAGTTTGAAGTAATTATATGGTCATTTTGTTCCCTTTTTGGAAATATTAGTAGCCTGTCACCATTCACTTCATTTGTTTGGGAGAGAGATGGAACTTTATTAGCTCACTCACCATGTGTTATATGGACATACAAACCGGAGCATCGACTGACATGGGGGTGAGTGGACAATGACTAAATTTACATTTTTGGGTGTCTAGATCCTTTTTATACAGCTCCAACTAGTAGTCAACCACCGTTGGCAGATATCGCTCCCTCTTACCTTCCCCACCTGTGTACAACTTGCATTTTAAAAGAGAATACATTTTATGCATTTGTCTGACACTCTAGAGAGACTTACATTGAGTGCAACGCTTCCCACAACACCAAAAACACAAGCAACCACTGTGAGAAGTGTATGGTTGATTTTTGCTGTCAGGCTGCTGAAAAGCCACCTAGACCGAAAAAAAAGAACACTTCAAAGGACCTCTCTGTAACACCACTTGATCAGCATGTGTGGGTCTCACAGGTTCAGCAGCTAACACGTAGCATGTATGCTGAAGAGGTGACAAAAGATAGCGTTGGACACAAAAGACGGTCTATGAATTAAATGCAAATGGTATTTGAGGTTCTGAGTTATGTGGCTTGGCACCCAGTGTCTATAAACGGGCTGTGGGAAAGGTGGCTCTCTAAAATACCGTTAAACTGTGGTCGGTAAGTTTGTCTACTCTAAGGTAACAGGTTAACACCCGTTGTTCAGACATACTGGTCTGTTTTCAAAATTATATTTTGCATGTAAAACTGTGAAAATGGCAGGTGAATTTCTGAATCCATGTGCCACTGTGGTGGGTGGAGTTAGTTTCCTGCCCTGCTTGTATCTGTCACATGATCTGTTTGTGGTCTGGAAGTGAAGAGGAAATGCGAAAGTTGCAGGCATCATTTATGCTAAAATGGACTACTGCATCTAGTCTAGACACAGCCGCTCTCTGGCCTGCATAGAGATAATTCTAAAGCACACCCTTGAATGAGAAGTATTGTATTTCCAACCAATGGAGTGAGTGTAACGGATCTTTTCCACTCACCCAACAGTGACCCCAGCTGGCAAGCTGCGTTCACCATGTAATCCAGGTCATGTCACCTACAGTATGGTAGCAATGGCATTTATGTGAAGGGTCGTGGCATCTCCCTGGGTTGAGGTCTGTCCTGGTCTCAAACCAAAGATTCCTGTGCTTACAAGTATGAGGTAACTGGGCTATCAATGGAGCCCAATGACAAAGTGCACTTCTATAATTTTGTCTGGAGGAGTGACATTCAATTCCATTATTTGGACATGCCAGGGCGGCATCATGGTTACAGAGACTGTCCCTCATCCAGAGGACCCAGGTTCAAGTCCCTGTGGCAGCAAGCATATGCTTTGCTAAAGTGTTAAGTCATGAGAAAATATTGAATCCCAACAAACTCTGTGGGTGCTGTTCTGTAGTGGACCCTGCACTCTGACCTGAGGGAGGCAAGGGAGAAGTAAACAAAGTAGAACAAGTGTAGATGTCGCATCTTACCACAAGTTGTTAATGCAACTCTTTGTGTGTCTGCAGATGCAGTGAAGAGGAAGATTCTGGTTCTGGACTTGGACGAGACTCTGATCCACTCTCACCATGATGGGGTCCTCAGACCCACAGTGAGACCCGGCACGCCGCCAGACTTCATCCTCAAGGTACACAGTCACACACACACACACACACACACACACACACACTGATACACGCAAGCCTGCATGCTCAACTCCATTTTGTCTAAATGTTTTCTTTTTCCATGCAGGTCGTCATTGATAAGCACCCAGTCAGATTCTTCGTACACAAAAGGCCACACGTTGACTTCTTTTTAGAAGTGGTGAGTGCTATTTCCTGCATCTGTATGGGCTTGGAGCTCAGATTAATTTGGTGGGGCCCATTAAAGCTCCACTGAGCACTTTTGTTTTTCCCCCCATCTCTTTTGCTCTCCCACCTGTTCCAGTCACTCCTATTGCTACCTAATGTCATAAAAGTACCTATCCACTCACCCTTGAGTATTTTTAGTGTTTATTGAGACTGTTAGAATAGTGAAGGAGACAGAGCAGGGGAGATGCAGGAGAGAAAGCTCTGGTAAGATTCAATCGTAGGTCAGTGGAGACATACAGTATACAGTATGTTGCTCCACGGGCTGGGGGCTTACCTCCAGCCAATTTTACTTCCTGCTTTCCCCTTCAATTTTTCTCCAAACTGAAAATGGGGGTGTGGTTAGCATTTGAGCATTGTACATTGCAAACTCCATGGCAACCAGCGATGAACAAAGTTGATATCAAGGGGAGTGACGGGGGCATGACAGCTTGCATAGTGATGCGTAATTTTTTTGCCAAGTACTGTTTTAGGAGCAACTTTTTGAAATTTTGAACATTTGGCGAGAAAATCACTTGTTTGTTAAAAATGTATGGTGGTGCCTATGGCTTGATTTATAGCAGCAGAGGTTGGCATAGGACAATAACAAACGGCTCAAAAATGCAAAAACATACAGGAGGTGGGCTTTAACTCTAATCATTAACCTACTTATTAACCTTGAAGAATAATCATTTACCTGGTGTAACTTATACCCTCATTCCACTGTGTGT
>OMKK01035470.1:0-37078 GCA_900302305.1 Polymixia japonica | reverse complement strand
TGTTGTGTGTGTGTGTGTGTGTGTGTGTGTGTGTGTGTGTGTGTGTGTGTGTGTGTGTGTGTGTGTGTGTGTGTGTGTGTGTGTGTGTGTGTACAGGTGAGTCAGTGGTATGAGCTGGTGGTCTTCACGGCCAGTATGGAGATCTACGGCTCGGCAGTGGCAGACAAGTTGGACAACAACAGGAACATCTTGAAACGCAGATATTACAGACAGGTACCGCAAAAAGCTTAACACAGCACCACACACGCCTATCCATGAGTTTGTGGAATCCTTGACCTCGCTGATTTGCAATCAGTGCCATATCAATAATCCTGATAGGATTGGTTTTGAATTGCTTCTTTGATCCTATTGGGTCTTCAAAGGTTGTTTTTTTATTGTTGTTGTGTAAAGCTATCTACCTAACCCCCTTTACAAGGAATTCATTCTTGTTTTGCATTTTCTTCTCATTTGGCAGCACTGTACATTGGATCTAGGTAGTTATATTAAAGACCTGTCCGTAGTACACGATGACCTATCCAGTATTGTTATCCTGGATAACTCGCCTGGCGCTTACCGTAGTCATCCAGGTAAGGCTGCAGCCTCACACACTCCTACATCTGAACAGAAGTTATGTACGTTTACAGTTAAGTGCCGTTTGACTCACTCTTACCGCCCCCTACCATCCAACACTATATCCAGGCAAGGGAAAATAGTAGTCAAATGAATTTTAAGCACTTAAAGTAAACTTTTTTTGAGAGGTTTTATATATCACACCACGCAAATGACAGTGCACTTACATTTCTTAAGTTCCAGGAAGATGAATTGCATGCGGCTCAACAAGTTTACATATCTGAAACCATATTCAAATCAGGTCGCCTTTACCTGATATATATCTCTTTCTTCTATTCTGTCTCTCTTTCTGTACCTCTCTCTCTCTCTCTCTCAGACACTCATACACCCACTGATGTATTGACACACACACTGTAAGCAATTAAAAACAGCCATGTGTATATTCTAGTTGTTCATTGTGTATTTACAGTAATGTCATATTTTCTTAAGCCCCCTGTGGGTGGGCTTCAAAAGGGTTTAGTGCTGTGATGTTATTAAGCCCAGTCCCTCTCCTCAGCTGGGGTTGAAGTGGAAGGTTGCTCCATTCTGTGTGTACATTCAGTTTTAAGCAAACAAAGTCATGCAAGGCCATGTTTCTATAGGCAGTGTGGTTGGCCTCGTGACAGGGCAGGAATAGGGCAGCTAACTAAGCCATCCCTTGGCAATACAAGCCATGTATTGTCATTTTTGTAAGAGCATGTTAGAGCTAACACTGACCTTTTTAACAGAATGACATATGACATCTGTGTCATTTTTCTCTGACTGAGCTGTCTGTGTGTTTTTGCCTTCCAGACAATGCAATACCCATCAAGTCCTGGTTTAGCGATCCTAGTGACACAGCACTTCTTAACCTGCTGCCTATGCTGGATGCACTAAGGTAAAAGGCGTGAACGATTACGTATGAAATGATAATCCTGAATATTGTGGTTAATATTGTAAGCACGTTTATTGGCACTGACAGTTGACAAGCCACTTTTTGCAACCAAGACGTTGGCAGTTGGCGTTCTGAGTCGGCAGACGTATTTGTCTCAGCTTGGCCAATAGGGCGGCCCATTTTAACTAGATTCTGACATATAAAATGATGTAGTCACAGCTCGTCTCTACTATTAAACTGCCCACGCACAACTTCTAGTCTTCTAGATTCACTCATTGCAGCTGGACTCCGCTCATGCTACTGCTCGTGCCCTGATCACATGGAACAACACTGGGGGCTGTGATTGCTCACAACACTCTGTGTCAATAGCAGGGCTGTATGGGAGCACTTAATTTATTAAAACAGTGTTCTGAATGTAATGCAACCCAACTACAGGTAAATGAGATGTTTGAAATAATCTCCAAGTTCCACTATTACATTATTATGAATCTTAAAATTGTAATTTTCTACAATTTTCGATTCATTGTGCAGCCCTAGCAAAATGCATGAAATCTAGACCGTATCAACCATGGTTTGTACTATTCACCTTTCTCTGCACCTTTGCCTGTATTCAAGCAATTTGTGGTGATTTCAGAAGTGCAAGTTGATAGAGCCAACTGGCTTTCATGGGTTACATTGCTGCTATTATGTCCATACATATCACATCGCTTCAAACTAGCAGCCATCGTAGCAGTTGAGTTAGATCTGCTCTGTTTCTCCCCTAGGTTCACCGCTGATGTCCGCTCCGTCCTCAGTCGAAACCTCCACCAGCATCGGCTTTGGTGATTGGCTGAATTGAGAGGGGTGTGGCTTGTCGACTGGCCCCTCCCTCTCTGCCGGCTTCCGTCCTGCCCTCTTTTCCCACACAGCCGACCCACCAGCCCTCTAGGAGCCTTTCTCAGACGGTTACTGAGGAGAACAGGGTTGGGGTGACCGCCTAACATGGGATGAACAGTATGGGATCATGAGAGCCCGGAAACTACTGGGGAGGGAGGGGGAGCCAGCTTTTTTTTTCTTCTTGATTCTTTATTTGTATTTTTTTTTTTTTTCCCCCCAAAACAAAATGGAGCCTCTCTGCCTTATAGCTCCTGATACTGACTGTGTGCGTATGGAGGTGCGTTTGTGTACGTGAGTCGGAGAATGCTTGCCGCGTTCGTTAGTCTTTTTAAACTTTTTTGATGATTGGGAGGGGGGGAGAGAAGGATCAGCAAGGCGACAAAGACAATTCTCTCATTATTTCTTCTTCATCACCCCAGACTTTGCGCTTCGTTAGGACAACCTATCATTTTACTCTAACCTCACACATCAAGTGGGCAGGAGAAACTATGAAACCACTCCTTTTAGATTAATCCCATAGCCCAAAAGGGATTTGTCGGGTCTGGGTGAATTCCTGAGGTACGCTTTTTACAAGGACGGATAAATGTATGTGATGTAATGACGTTTTGCTTGCTACCTACCTACCATCCACAGAAGTCTTTCTGGATAAGTACCTGAGCAGACTGATTTTGTTTGTTCTGTTTTTTTGTCATTTTTTCTTTAGCCACAATCATCACTTTCTCCGAAGCTCCTTAAGGGACTCGATGAATTAGACTGGACAGAAAAGTATGAGGAAAAAAAAAAACCCAATGACTCGTAAAGATATTTGGACTGCTGTGCCGCCTTTCAATATCTGGTTGTTTCTCTATTACTATAATATACAATATTATGACTTCTGGGTACCATGACATTTCACTCTCCCCCCCCCTACGCCATTTGATGCCATCCTAATTTCAGATAATAGGACTTGCACTTAATTTCTCTCTCTGATTTTGTTGCAGTTAGTTTTGTATTTGATTCAGAATTTACCATCTGCCCCTTTCAATTTTTATCTTTTCCCCTTACTGTATAGGTTCAACTGTCTGACCCTCTGTCTTTAAACGCCTTCTGAACAATGTCAGTCTTGTCAAGGCTCACAACGGCTTCTTATTGGCTCTGTCTCCAAGTCTGTGTTACTAATAAAACACTTGTCAGTATCGACCAACTCTTATCCAGCTTATTTTTTGTATGCTTATGTTTTGGGTTTATAACGCACAGCTTGTTTCCTGTGACTCCCTTTGTGTTTTTGAAACCGACACTGATGACTGTGTGAGAGGGATTTATGCCGTTTGTGAGTGGCAGGTGTTTTTCCTCATCTGCTGCCACCATGTGGTACGACAGGGAACTGCACCTCACTTGTGTCATTACTTGAACCTTTGCCTGACTAATTTGAGAGATGACAGCTGGGATTCTGGATTAGGCTATTCCAAAGACAGAATGCAAGATGAGAGATAAGTGTCACCCTGTCTTTACACTTTTAAGATCATTTATCTCCAACCTCATATTGAAGGAATCTGCTGTTACCCACTTTATTTGTCTAATAGATTACTGAGTAGTTGTTTTTTTTAGCCTAATTTATATATTTTTATATTATATTTTTATATATCTTGTCATTTTGTAACTATTCAGAAAGAAGGAAAGCAAAGAGGACAATAAATTAGGGGAGACACACCAGAGAGAGCTCCAGCGGGACCTGATCTTAGGCCAGCAGGGCACACATGCTTAAAGACCCTCTCCAGTCATTATTTATGGCTGTTTTTTTATTGTTTTTTTATTAAAAAAAATACTTGCCAAACAGAAGCAAAGCACAGTGACAGGTTATTTGCACCAAGCAACCACCCCTGCACCAGCGGTACTGGTACAATTCCCAAAATGATACAGCAAAAGTGCAGTTTTCAGCTATTTGGCTCAGTCTCAAAGAGGCAGGTGTAGGGGGTTCGGAGGGGGTTTTATAACTTTACAGGCTGTCTGTCTAGGCTAGCCACATCACAGCATGAAGCAACGTATGACATGTCACATGGGACATCGTGGCTCTGCTTGGAGAATTGAATTTTCCAGCCAAAATGCATAAATGGCTTAAACATTTTGAGACTTGATTCATTGTGGGAACCCATTGTGCAACACCAGGATAAATGTATTGGCTCCTAAATGTCAAAATCAATCATGTGGAGCTTTATCCGCCTTCTAGCAAGAAAAGATTGTAAACATCAAACTAAGTAATATCGACCTAAACTGATGTAAGTTTGATGAGTTTTTTAAGGAAAAATATGTATTTGAGTTATCTTTATATTAGTGGTTGTTGACCTAATGATGAGGTCATGGTTTACCCACTTGTCTTTTTTTTCCACACCACTCTATCAATAGATGTCAAATGGTAATAAAACAAACCATTTGCAGTCCATAATTGTATGTCCCTTAGCTGAATAGCTATTTGTTAGGTTATTCAAAGAACTGCCACAGAACCATAGCAGAAAGCTCTTCAGTAATGGTTCTACATTGTGTAGTTACAGAACCAATAAGAACCATCAATGATTCTATATGAAACCATTATACAACCATATTTGATTCTGTATAAAACTAATGTTTAGGTTTTAAACATAAGAGCCACCAAAGCATGGCTTGGCTTAATACCGAACTGTTAACAGTTCTTCAGAAATATATTATGTAACATTTGAATTTGACTGGTCAAGTTGTTCTTCTATAATTTTACTATATTTTGCTATTTTATCACAATTCTGCACACAAAGAAATCTCTGAAAAGTTATCTCTTTCTTGTGGCCAGTGTCTACATACTTCTGGCCTTATTCGAAGTTTGCCAAGGATTTTGATGAGGTATTTATTTTCATACACAGTGTCATGACAAAGTATTTGAAATAGTATTTGTCCCCCCATTTGAGTTTCTCCTCTTTGTTTTTTTTTTTGCTCATTTTTGAGATGGAATAAAGGTTGGTGTGGTACAGCTTTTTTTTAATTTGTCTACAAGGTAATCAAAGATGTAAAAGCAAAAATAACTCCCTGTTAACTTAACCATCTTAAAGGCAATTAGGGCCAACTGTTTGAATATTTTGCTTACCAATCACGCCTGATTTGAGCCACCCTTTCCCAATATAGATCTGACAAACTTTGACCATTGGCATTTTTGTAAACTGAAATAAAAATTAAAACTATAGTGTGTTGGGGAAAACACAAACAAGACCTACACTACTTCTAAAACATGAAAAAAAATCCATTCCATTTACTGAATTTTAAATGTACTGTTTTCAATTGCTGAAACAATTTGAAGTATAAAGACAATAACCTAATACTGTGAATTGCCCAAGGTCAACTAGCAATACACTGATAAGCATTATATCCAATGCTCATCAAAAGGCGCTTTATCAATGTATAGTGACAACAGATTCTATTAACAGGCTACATTCCACACAGGCCTGACTGTTAGAAATGACAAATTAAACTTAATATAATCTAATAGTTCTCCGGAATAGACAGTGATGGAGTAGTTTATCTTTGAAAAAAAAGTACTATCAGTCCTTATTTGGCAACCTGATGATCCCTTGTGAAATAGCCAAACTTATCAGTTGCATACCAGCCCTACCTGTCATCCACTTTTTCCAAAGCTTCAGATGCAATCTACTGTACCTGTTAGGACCAAAAACTCTTCTTATCCTGGTGGCACCATGTATTCTACCATAATAGGAGATACAAACAGCACAGATATAATTTGTTTCCATAAGAGACTGTTTCAGAACATACAGCTATATAGATGGCTACTTATCATATCTAACCAATCTAGTAATTGAGATACAGTACATAGACAGTAGTATGTGACTTTTTTAGTTGTCTACTAGGAGTAGAGTAAAAAAAAAACTACTGTTTGTCCCAATAGGATCTTACTTGTGACTATACGATAGGTTTTTAAATGGACAGTAGGAATAAATTATAGTTCAAATGATGTAAATCATTTGACTAGTATCACACCATGTTTCTTTTAAATAGTAGATCCTGGTAAATATCCAGTAGTGGCTGGTAACAGTCACTAATCAGTCACTCCAATACTCAGTAGTAATAACTAAAAAAAATAGGCACCAGACTCTGTTTTTAACTCCTAGCAGGCCAAAAGGTAAAGGTTGTCTGGTGCTGGTTGGAACTTTTTTATTTAAAGATTTGGTTAGGCCTTGGATGCTGCATGTTTATATATCCAACGTCGCTTGTTTGTGCACGGTCCTTTATACAGACGAGACGTGCCATCCACCGCCTCCACGTCTTCAACAGGGATATCTGGCTGGTAACTGCAGGGCCTCGGTCATATGACAAGGACAGATGCCTCTTCACAGCCGACCGGGGTTTTTACGCACAGTGGTTGATCAAAATAAAGTAGTTCCAACACAAAAGTGGCATTTAAACAGGCTGACACATCTCTAAATAAAATAAACCACTGTAGTATTTAATTTACGCCCATTATCATTATATTACCAATGTCTATTTCCCCCAAAACCGCACGAATTTAACTCAGCCAATTTGATATTACTACGTCATGTTGTTATTGTAGCCCTCCGCCGTAGTTCGCACTAGAAAAACAGCTGTAGCGGAGCTAGTGAGCATCGTTTGTTTTCGCCGTGTGTAACAGAACAGAAACGTACATTGAGCCACCTCGACCGTACGCCTAAACCGTGACCGACTAGCCGTCTGTCATTCCTTTAACAATGAAGTTTCAATACAAAGAGGAGCACCCCTTCGAGAAAAGACGGTCCGAGGGCGAGAAAATAAGGAAGAAGTATCCCGACAGGGTTCCTGTAAGTAGGAGACGTTAGCTTGCTAGCCGTTTAGCGTACGCCGTGTTGTTAGCATTGAGCCCAGCTAGCTAGTTTAGCTACGCTGCGATCGCAGTTCACTTGCTCGTCGTAAGCCACAACGCTGTGATACTAAATTCAAACAATAATACATAATATTGCGTTGTTGCATCCACCCACAGCCGGTGTTTTAATGTCTTTCTCGTCGGCTGACTTTCTGCCACGTTTAGAAGACAACACAGTCATGTTCGTGCTGGATAAACAAGAACAACCACGGCCCTTGCGAAATGTCTTGCAAGCTAACTAATGATAGCTTCATTGACTCATCTACTTGTTTGTTTCCTTTTATTTGTTCAGTGCCGCAGTGACTACGAAACGCGACTGTCACAAATGATCTGTCCACTGTCTGGCCGATCACACTTAAATATATATATATATATATATAAGTGTCACCTCGGGGTTGTTTGGTGTCTACAGGAGCCTTGTTGTAGTTTTAGGATACATGTTGAAATCGCATCTAATGGCAGTGTACCCTAAAATAGGTGGTGTCAACAAATCGCGCACTTGTTTACGTCGCGGCCTCTTGTAGATAGGTGGTTTACAGTCTACACCCTGTCCCCATGGTCGTTATAGGTACTGAACAAGAGTCAAAAATGTCAATAGATTAGGCTACCTTGTCTTTTTCAAGGTCCACCTCTTGTTGATAACCTGAAGCTATAGCTACAGTCAACATTTGGTTTAATTGGTAATGCCTATATTTGTAGTTTGCTTTACTTTGCTAGTAAATGACAGCTTATTGTACTAATGCATTCACTACAAGTGTTATTTCCAGTGTATAAATGATGTATGTACTCTTGATTTTGAGGGCTTTTACCTCGGTTAAAGCATGTTGCTTTCACTGGAGATTTGGTTTCATTCTGGCCCTTCCCCCATTCATCAATATTATGTCTGTTGCCTTAGCAGCTCAGAAAAGGAACTTGTCTTTTTTCAAACTACTATTTTATTTCGATTTTATTGATCACTTTACGTGAAGCATGTTGTGTTCTCAGATCCTCTTTTCTGAGAACGGTGAAACAAGGAAGTTAAAATAATTATTATTCATATTATTAATTATTCCTAACTTTTGTTCAGTGGAAAATGTAACTGGATTAATTGGCTGTCAAATCTATACATTTTTGTGTTTACATGTTCTCTTTTTCTCCATTTAGGTAATTGTGGAGAAAGCCCCCAAAGCCAGAATAGGAGATCTGGACAAGAAGAAATACCTTGTCCCCTCCGACCTGACAGGTAAAGAAAACAGAACAAGATTTTATAAGAACTGCATTATGTGACATTATACCCAGACAGCATTTGATACACATTGACATGTCGTAGTTGCATTTATAAAAAAACCTGCTCTCCTTCATAGTGGGCCAGTTTTATTTCCTCATCCGGAAAAGAATCCACTTGCGAGCTGAGGATGCTCTCTTCTTCTTTGTAAACAACGTCATTCCACCCACCTCAGCTACCATGGGACTGTTGTACCAGGTAAAGGTCTCATCTCAATTTCCTCACTCATTTACCTGCTCTAGAACTATGTCCTAATCAGCTCATTATGTGACTTTTGTTTCTATTGATATTAAAGCAAGCCTCCTCCCAAATGTATTATGTCATATAACACCTCTCTCTCTCTATGTATACCTCTATCTCAGGAGCACCATGAAGAGGACTTTTTCCTCTACATTGCCTACAGTGATGAGAGTGTATATGGGGACAGCCAAAGGGAAATCTGATCCCACTACCATTACCCCTGCCCCCACTCATTCACCCCCTATCCCAAGACCTCCAGCATTCATTGAAATATTAAATCCAGCTCAGCAGCCTAGAGTTCCCAGAGTAAATATGTCAAATGCACTTTCACCACCCTCCTTTCTCCTCCCTCCCATATATTTACGTCTCCGTTCTTCTTCTGCAGTCTGAATTGTATTCGCCTCCAGTTTTCTTTTTGACAAGAACTTTGGTAGAGTGGTTTCCTGGCCAGTTTCTTTTTTTTTTTTTTGTGGTGTGTTGACTGTACTTTGCTGACAAAACTAAGCAGGAATAGGTTCCACTATGAAAATGGTGTTACAACTAGACCATATTTGTAGTTATTTCAAAGGTAAGGGAAGAAAGACATAGAATGTAAATGTAAGTTAAAATTGGCTCGTATCGACAATGAAAATAGTTTATTGGCTTTTCAGTTATGTTAGGTTGAGTGAGAATGTAATGCCTTTTACAAGGGTAGGAAATAGGCAGTGGTCACCAGCCAAAAGCAGGTGAATTTGGTCTGAGGGGTAAATTTGTCTGTTCTATCAGCTACTTTGGCAGATAACCAACTGTTGTACAACAGTTCTTTTCCCTTAACAAACTAAAGTAGCTAGTGAATTCTTTAATCCACCAGCCACTATAGTTGCTGAATGAGTTTAATTTCCTACCCTATATCTGACCTTTGACCGGAGTGTAATATAATTCAGACTAAACAATCAGACTCCCTCTGTCTCTGCTTTCAGTGGTAAGACTATTACTTTGATTGCTATTATGATTATTGTTATAATTGTTCTTAATTTTTAGATGGCTTAATTTCTATAAGGTATTGTAAAGCGCAGTGCAATTTCTTTTTTTAAGTTTTGTTTCCTCTTTTTTTTTTTTTTAAAGATTTGAACTCGGTACACAGCTGCATTACTGGCTCATTCTCTCCACTCATGACCATACATGATAAAATGTGATAAAAGCCAACAATGTTTCTTGTCTTTATTTAGTATATTTATCATATATTTTTAAAGTGTGTGTAGACAAACACTCCTAACGCACTATTATTATTAACCTTTATTTAACTAGGTAAAAGTGATTGAGAACATATTCTCATTTACAACACTGGCCTGGCCAAGAAGGCAAATGTCAAAAAATACAACAGTACATACATGACATAGAAAGGTGCTTAAAAACACGGTGCAGACAGTGTATGTCATAGGATAAAAACAAGGGATACATACATCACAATCACAATAACTCTGTACACATAGAGCAGGTTTGACAGCAATCACGTGTTCGGTTGAGGTTTTGAGTGACGGCCAGGTCACACTATTGTGTGACATGTATGAGTTGGGACACAATGGCGGTTTTGAATCTTGCACTTGAGCCAAGATGGTGGTGTGCCAATGAGGTGGTTTCCGTTTTGAATGTCTGTTCTGAGGAGACTGAGGGAATGTAAAAAAAAAAAAAAAAAGGATACAGATTAAACAGAGTTTTTAACTGAGTATAATGAAAGTCAACAGCCAAATTATAAATGTAACTTAATTTATGTAAGACATAAATTGAGGAGTCAGAATGTATTGGAATCTGACCAGAGGCATTAGTCTCCAGTATTTATTACGTACTACATAATTTCCCCAAGATGATAAAGTTCTATGCCATGTTTAGTGTCTATGCCAGGTTTAGTGCCTAAGGTCCTCACCTCTAAAGACAGTTATTTGTATACATTTGAGTCTACTAGACTTGTACATATATTTGTCATTTCATGGAACAGATATCAGCTGAAATCTTTCTAACAAACAACCTATCTAGATGGCACACCCTGATTCAGTTTCTTTGTGTGAAGAATATCAGAGAAATATCGGAGAAAGAAAACCCAAGCCATTTCTTGGATATCTGAACCAAATTGTGTAGACCGCACAGGTCTCTGTTCATCTGAAGACAACATCTCTTTCAATCAATCTCTATTTATTTCAACCTTCACAGCCCTAATCGCCTTATCTTATCAGAGTGCTGCTTTTGCTGCATAGTGTGCGCTTACCCTAGTTATTCAAGGCCACATAGTTTTTGCATTTTGTGTCCGAGAAGCCAATTTATCAGAAAGCTTACTCTTTTATGTGTAGACATAGACTGAGTGTACAAAACATTAAATACGCCTTCCCAATATTGCATTGCACCCCCTTTTGCCTTCAGAACAGCCTCAATTCATTGGGACATGGACGCAGCAATGTGTTAAAAGCTTTCTACATGTATGCTGGCCTGTGCTGACTCTGATGCTTCCCACAGTTGTGTTCAGTTGGCTTGTAGTGGATCTCTTAGAATGGCTTGTTCCATCTCATCAAACAGACGCTCAATTGGATTGAGATCTGGTGACTGGGCAGGCCAGTGCATTAAGTTCAATTCATTGTCATGTTCGTGGAATCATTCTCTTGTGGCATGCAGCATTATCATGCTGAAAATAAAATTGCAGATGGATACACTACTGCCATGAAGGGATGCATTTGATGGGCAGTGATGTTCAGATATCCTGTGGCATTCAAAAGATGCTCCACTTTTATCAAGGGCCCCAATGTGTGCCATGAAAACACCACCACACCACCATCAGCCTGCAATGTTGACACAGCCTGATGGATGCATGGACTCGCGTTTTTCTCACTAGTCTTCCCATCAGCGTGAAACAGCATGAATCAAGATTCATCAGACTGGGCAATGTTTTTGTTACTTAGTCCACCTCAGTTTCTTGTTTTTTGCTGAAAGGAGTGGAAGTGTTAAAGATTGTACTATTCCATTTGTGTCATGGTGCAACTAGTTGTCCATTCTTATATCCTGCTATATATCTTTCACCACCAATGTTGTACTCGACTGTCAATTGATTAACTGTAGACTTTAAAATCATTGATTGGAGAGGATTTAACAGGATTTATTGTTATTTCAATGAAGGAACGAGTGTCCCCAATGTTTTCTACACTCTGTATTTATTGTTTATGTTTTACAATAACTGTAACTTGATACTTGATACAAACATCTTGGCCAACAGCAACACCTCTGATTCATTTGCCATTTCATATGTTATTTGACTACACCGGGCATCGCCAGGCCCATATAGCAATAAACTACAAGTCCCAGTTCAGTTCGAATACAAAACAGGATATCATCTTTGACACCGGAAGTGCAGTATAAAAACATTTACTTGAGCAGAAAATGTTGCTATGTAAACAATATTTTGGGTAGTAGTTCTGACTTTATTTTGTTGCATGTGGTACAACGTGAAACCGACTCAAATCTAAATCGTGCATCGGTTCGGTTCTTATTTAACGACTCACAAAGCCACGAAAGTAAGAAGTTTATTTGTACTTCAAAACCGCACCAACACAGCTAACGTTAGCGCCTAACTAGCTGGCTGACGCTTGCTTTTTTTTGGCACGTTTTAAGTCAAATGCATCGTTAACCTCTACTCTTTGTGATTTCCATACATCCAGAACACTACAGTTTACTTGGATAACGTCAATACTTGTGAGTGCTGTCTCAAATACACAAGAGCAGCTAACGTTAGCCATGCTACTGTTAACCTAATGCCAGCTAGGCCTGTAACATCGGCCCAGGCCGGCCTTGTTGGTACTACAATCATAACAATCTTAATTGTACTATCTATACTTGTGGTAATCACGATGTTGTTACTTTCTAACGCAGTTCTTCCTCAGCTTGTGCACGCATAACTGTTACGCATAACTGTTACTACGTGTGGTTTATATTTACTCCTATACAAGCTGGCACCTCCACTGCCTGTCACTATGCCCGCTCTTCTGGAGAGACCTAAGCTGTCCAACGCGATGGCCAGAGCCCTCCACAAGCACATCATGAAAGAAAGGGAGCGCAAGAGACAAGGTGCGCCGGTGGACTGTGTATCAGAATACAAAATATACAGTGTCAAATTGTTGTGTTGGTTATGTAACGTTGCAAAAACTCTCAATCGACAGAGGAGGAAGAGGTGGACAAAATGATGGAGCAAAAGATGAAGGAAGAAGAAGAGAGGAAAAGGACAAAAGAAATAGAGGAGAGGATGTCTTTGGAGGAAACCAAAGAACAGGTTGGAAAGAGATAAAAATACAAATATCCTCTCTCACAGAAAGACACTGTTATCTGAATAGATTGACTCTGGAAAATATGGTGATTGTGTCAATGAGAAGATTGGTAGCAATTTTACATCTGTATCCAGTATTTACTCAGTTCACATACAGTGCATGTCGAAGCTTTAGCAAACTGAGTATGTTTCGTGGACAGAGTATGCTAGCTTTGCATTATCCTAAAAACACCATAGCACACAGCGTACTGAACACACACAGGGAAAGAAAATGCTACCAGTCCAGTTTACCACAATTGAAGATCTTCCTCGCCAAAAAGTTAGTGCAATCTTTTATCATCAGTACTTCCATTTCAATGTGGTGCTTCTCCCTCAGGTGATGAAGATGGGAGAGAAACTACAGGGACTCCAGGAGGAGAAACACCAGCTCTTCCTGCAGCTCAAGAAAGTCCTCCACGAAGAGGAAAAGAGACGCAGAAAGGAACAGAGGTAGCTGAGACTCAGTGATTTTTGTTATTTAATTCCAGTATATTTGGGTATATCTGCCTTTTGCGTAAGGGGATGATGCTGTACCGACTGCTTGATCAAATACCAGGATGTAACTACCATAAACCTTTGTGTCCAATGGTGTTTTTGAACTTCATCTAGTGATATCACAACACTGACATCGGCTAGCTACCAGCCCAGTCTACCCATGCATGCAGGACAGCACCTCCTCAGCATTCAAGGTAAGATACTTTTTACTTGTTTTTATTATCATCATTGTCCTAACTACAGACAGTTTTGTTTATAAAAGCCTGTCTTCCTGCTTCTGTTCATCTTCTCCTTTGCTTTCCTCTTCAAGGCAGTCCAGTCAGCCACAGTAGACCTGGTGCGTTGCTAGGGGAACGCAGTAAACAGCTTTTTCAAACCCCTGTGATCCCGGTAAGTAAAGGAGCGCTACGCTTCACTGCTGTTTTCTTTCCACCAGGGATGTAGTGGTAAACAAAATAGGGTAAACCCTCATCATTGCTTATCTTTACTGGTTTACCACCGTTGTCATAGGACCAAAGTGTAATAAAATTGCATCATTCACTTTTATTAAAGAAAAACGTAGATGTATACAGGAAATGTCCTACTATTAAAACACTCAAGTCTTTGAGTCCTTGAGAAAAATGTGATGTCAAATGTTATACCGGTTAAGTACTCTTTATTCTAGGGGTTTCGCTTACATGCAAACCTCTTTTGGGTAGTAGAACTAAAAACGATTCAAATAAAACATATTTACATAACACTTGCTGCAGCATGTTTTTTTTCCACACAAAAAAACTTTTCATCAATTCGGTGTCAGACGTCAATGCATAATTTCTGCCTTTGCTGTCAAGATTTATTGAGCATCGATCAGATTTCCCCCTCCTCTCCCTCTCTTTTTCCAGGGGCGTCACTATCAGACACAGCCTGGCTTCAGCGCGGGCTCAGCAGAGCACGGTCAGTTCAGCGGCAGTCAGGGGGTTCATGAGCCCTACGGGGTGGCTCAGGCCCAGCACCCCTCTACCTACGCCCCCGGACCGTCCGTACCAGTCAGCTTTGCCAGCAGCTCCCAGATCAGAGGTACAGGGAATGTATATGTGTTTGAGAGTGTAAAATACTTCCATTGCTGCTACTGCACACAACACGTGTGCCTACTGTCATTGCACTGCATAATTTATGCGCCCTATTGCACATCAGAAACAATCTCATTTGCACTACATATTTAAGACTGTAAGATTTTTTGTTTACTGTAGCTTTTATATCACTTATATTTTATATTACTTTTATATTACTTGTATTATTTATGTTCTTACTGCTCTCATTGTTCTTATTGTTCCTATTGCTCTATTATTATGTTCACATTGGAGTTGCACCCCAATTTCGTTGTATCTCACCATACAATGACAATAAAGGCATTCTTATCTTCTTATCTTATCTTATAATATATGAGAGAGAGAGAGAGAGACCGAGAGACTCTGAGAGAGACCAGTCAGTAAATTGACAACATTCCAATGGGATTTTTCAGTTGTAATATGAACCCCTGATTCTTCCTGCCCCCACAGGTGCGCCCGCATTTCAGGCCATGCAGTATCTACCCCACCAGCAGCCTGGCTACCCCGTCCACGGCCACTTCACTTCACAGCCTGGTCAGTTCCACTGTCTTCTAACCTGGCCCTTCCCTTAGCATATAGACTTCTTTTGATAGAGCTCTTCTATTACCATTAATAACAGTTATCGCTCATAGCCAAGATACATAGCATACTACGTCTAAAATAACCTCAATGTTGGGCATATAGATGCTATTTCGGATCTTCGGTTTTCTAAAAGGGTAGGGTTCAACTCACTTTCAATTTAGTCAATTCAAAATTTAAACTGAAACTGCAATTTAACCACTAATGATAGAGAATTTATTGACATTTATTTTACGATATACTGGATCTAACAACATTTGTATAATAAAAGTTTTTCAACTGTTCACTTTCAAAGAAGATCAACTTCCTGAATTTGGTGAATTGAAAGTGAATTGACCCAACCCATCTGCTATATCTTATGCAGGATTCATCCCTGGCGCGGGAATACCCCTCCAGAAGCAGTTGGAACATGCCAACCAGCAGTCAGGCTTCACTGATGCCGTAAGTCCACAGGCCATTTGAAATGTAGAGATTAAAGTGTAATCTATCTGAATCTTCATAGAGATGCACTGAAATGCGTTCGGATGAGCACCTTTCATGTCTACTGGTGACAGACACTTATAACACATTGAGATCTTTTGATTTTACAAAAAAAACAAAAACTGATATAATTGGGTGTGATCCTTATCCTTTCTATTGCTTTTGGCAACCTGAAGTGTGGGAACTGTACAAATATGGCGTAATCTGATCATCTTCATCTAATATCGTATGAATGAAAAATAGGAAAAAGACCCTCATATAGAAGTTTCCTGACTGGACTTTACCATTATTGTGTCCTTTCATATCCAAAGTGATAAGAGTACACATACCTTAAACGTCCACGCATGTGCTGCCTTCCAAATACTTAGGAGCGAAACCTAGTAGTTTAGTGAGAGTACGCACACTCCTCATTCACTTGCCCTATAGGTCACATCTCACCCCTTCCCAGTCTTGATCAAACACTTGATCTGTTTCGTGTTCATGTTGTTCCAGGGTGCTTTGAGGCCCATGCACCCCCAAGCCCTCCATGCCTCCGCCACAGGCCTGCTTCCTACGCCATCAATGGCAGTCCAGATACCCACTGCCAAGGTTGGCACTTGAAACACACACACACACACAGACAGACAGACAGACAGACAGACAGACAGACAGGTCTTTTCGTTATTTCTTGTCTTCTATCACCTCATACCCCCAATCAAATGGTACGAACACCCACTTGCTGCAGTTCTTGCCAAATCAGTATCATCCTTTAAATCTCTTGTCAAAACACTTTTATACACTTGCTTTCAGATGTAAAACTTTGGTTTTTTTTTTAATGTTTTCATAATCATCCTCTTTTTATTGTCTTCTTTTGCTTTCCTTGTTTTTATGCTCTTTAAAGCACTTTGTAAACTTTGCGTTGATGTAAGTGTGATAAAAATGAAGTTCATTATTATTGTTATCATTATCATCCTTTAAGACTTACGCTGTTATGTAATGGTTATGTCACGGTTATGTCACTTGTCCCTAATGACTTCTGTAACGTTGCATCGTTGAACCAACGTCGTTCCATGATTGTTTTGCCAGGCCCCATTCCAGAGCTCTCCCCAAGCCGCTCCCCGCCACGCCTTCCTCCCCCACGCCCAGAGTGGACAGAGATTTTATCACCATGGCAAGTAAACGTGGGTCCACCCATGTTCATCGACACTGAGATTTCATGGCTTCTTTCAAAGTCCTGGGAGTGAGTCGGAGGAATAATGGAAGAACTTCTTTAAATCTTGGTTGACGATGGCTGTTTGTAAAAGCTCCAACATGACTAGGCTTGATTGTGCCATATGTATTGTGTTATATTGTTCGTATAGTAGTTTCTTCCTTTTCCTTTCTTTGTTTTGCTCCTTTGACATTCTGGATCAATGGTCAGCAAACCTCAGGTTTAATCTCTTTTTCAGTCATGTGTACTTCTGTGAACATCCAGCTCCAATCAAGTAATATGTGTTTACTTGTACAAGTCCTCATTTGCATGAAAAACAACTGTTTGCCATTATCTGAGATTGCATGAATTAGAACCCATTTGTTGAGTACTAGTGTTCACAATTATCACATGTGAACAAAGGGTTCAAATTAAGCCAATTCCCATTAGGCCCTATTGAGTTCTGCAGGACCAGGATTGGTGACCATTGACGTAGAGATGTTGATTTCTCCTACAAAATATTAATGACACAGGATTTTGTATTACTGTTTTTTTCTCTTGTTCTTCTCAAGTAGAAATTAAGTTAGTCTATTTTATTATAAAGCTGCTGTTTTAAAGCTTTATGCTGTTGAAGTAAAAGAATAGGCACACACCGTTCTAACAATTTGTGTCATCTTTAATTTTGGTTGGGGAGACATTCTGCACAGTTTAGACTTGTTCTATGAACACAAAACAGTAAGGATACCAAAATGCCACAACTTTCTGCCTAATAAATCCTAGAAGAAAACTAGTGTGAAATTATACTTGGTTCCTCTTTCTGGGTGTGATCCAGTCATTTCTCTAACCTGCTCCGTGTGCAGACCCTGGCTAAGGGTTCTTGTCCAGGGATTCAAGGGGTGGATGAAGATAAGAGAAGTTGACTGAAAAATGTCTCACCTCTGATGAGGAGACCTCTGTATGTTCTACACAGTATGTTCTTTAGGTATCCAAGAATGGCCTGTAGTCGAGGTTTAATCCTCTTTAACTGTTCAACCTTACTTCAGGAAAAAATAAACATTTTTGTTTTAATATACAGGTTTTGGGTTTATACACGTTCCAAAAATTGTTAAACGAGAAGGCAGGTCTTGTTCCGAGGGGTTGGTCATTCGGAAAATCACAAATTGAAACGTGCCATACAGAAGACACAAAATCCTGTCGTGTGATAGGACATGGTACTGCATGGTACACTCTGCACGGTACACACTTATGTCAACATTTTCAATGCTGCTCACACCCTGAATTAGCTACAACAGAAAAACAACAGAAATCTTGAGTTTGACGCCCTTGATAACTTGAGAACAAGTTCATTAAAAAAAAACAGTTGTGACATTTTCACCCTTTCCTCTGATAGTAGGTAGCTACTTAATGGGCGTAGACCTTAAAACTCATTGGCGGCGATTAGCAAGAGAAGACATTCCTCTATTCTACCCTTCTCTCTCCTTTTAAGCCTGTATGTCTTGGTGTGGCATTATGTGTGCATGTACATAGAGAATGTTTTTACAGTTTGCCATTTCCAATTATTTATTAAATTTCTTTGCTAATTGAACCCAAAGAAGGGTCAGAAAGTACAGAGAGAGAATACGAAAAACAAAGACTAAAGGAAGAAAAAGAGGGAGAAGAGCATTGGCGAGGCAACATCCCCTCCTTTTCCCCAGGTCCAGTGCATCTTGTTTGCTCCTGAAACAGAATTGGAAGGGGAAAGGAGAGGGGAGGAGAAGGCAAGAGAAGTCAGTAGAAACTGGATGGGGAGGACATCTTAAAAGGTGCTATCTGTAAGATCGTATCTCTAGCGTTGGTGAGGTGAACTACCCTAACAAACCAAACCAAACCAAAACAAGAAGCATGGTGTTCAGGCTTGTGCAGGCTGAGGGGAGGAGCTATTTGACGGGCCGTCAAAGCAAAACAAAGACCAGGAAGTAGATGACAACGGCGCCACTGAGGCAAAATCAAAACAGAAGAGAGGGGAAGCTTTCAGACGATCATCATTATACTATATTTTACGATACAATGTGGTAATTAGACTTTTTATTTGATTTCAACATATTACAGATAGCACCTTTAAGGAAAGAAAAGAAAAAAAGAGGGCTACATATTTTTAGTGTCAACACAAACTCGTTAGTGTTAAAACAAACAAGTCAACCATTCCAGAATAAATGTTGCACAGCCAACAACTGAACACTTTTTTAAACACTTTATTCTACAGCCCACAGTAGATAAGAAAGTGCAAGGTAATTCCTGACCCAACGCTGTAACAACTACTGTAATAGTGCAAGCAGTTTCGTTGTGATTACCAGGTAAGAAATAAGCAACTGTTTAGTACAACTCAGGATACATTGGTGCAATATACATCGGGCTGTAAAATGAAGTGCTGCCCACATTCTATCTGCACACAAAAATACAACATTGTTCTAAAATACAATATAATGAAACATACACTTTCATTTTATGCTTGATGGCTCTAAGTAAATACAATACATATACTCATAATGTTGACAGTGAATCAAAAGTGCATAAGGGGTAGGCAAATCCATAGCAGCATACTGCTCAGAAACCATCATCATTTACAAGCAAGACATTTTCAATACACTCATCAAGTTTCTCTTTATATTTTCTCAAATATAAAACATAATCTCATTTGACACCAAATATATATCCAGTTCAAACAAATAAATACATGGACAAAGCGATTGCACGGAAAATTCATTATGCTCTGCAAGAATGTGGAAAATCTTAGGTATTTCCAGTATAACAAATAACTTATTGCATTACTGTAGATGCAATAACCATTTTCAAAGGGCAATGTTGTTTTTACAAATACATTAGTAAAACCTAAAATCGAGGGGTTTAAAACAAAACCTTGGTAACAGTCTTGCCTCCTGTAGACCAGATTTGCCTTCCCCTTGGTCCATTGATGAACAATACACGTGTACATGACATCACACACAGCACTGGCATGGCACATTCTGGTTGGTGGTGGAACAGACAGACAAACACACAGGTACACATAAACAACGCACAGCCACTCCTCTTCGGGCAGGCTTGAATCAGGCGGTAGGCGGGGTTGAGAGGACAGCTAGGTGTCGATACAGCTGTAGTTCTGTGTTTACCTGCAGTGCCTTATTTACCCATGGCTTTGATAGCAATGGCAGCTTCTTCCTGCATTGCGTGTAGAACGGTAATCTGAGCGAACACAAACACAGTAGGTTTGTTAATGTGAACGGCCAATTGTGTGACCTGATATTTGCATTAGACTGACAGAGCAAACCATCTAAAATGTTTTTGTTTTTTTTATAGACCGTATCACTCCAGGTTTGGCGTTTTTCATTTTTTCACTTGAATAGAAGGTTTAGATCCTTTACATGCTGAATAAGTTCCATTTCCTTAGCACTCATAAAAGCCCATTTGAAACACAGTAAGATACAATTTAGGAGAAAAACGTTTGCTTGGTGTCCAGCCAACATCAGCTTCCATTAAGTAAATCACGTATCTCGTGGCAACGTAGAGAGAATGTGTAGTTATAGGTAGCACTAACAATGAAACCCAAAAGACGCGAACAAACGCAGTTACATCTAATAAGAGATAGAACAACCAATCTATTGTGTAAACGGTGAGGTAACGCCACTGACCAGAATCTCTTCTCCGGCATCGTGCTTGCTCTCGATCTCTTTGCCCAGGTCTCCCTCGGGAAGCTTCAGGTCCTCTCTGACCTCTCCGGTGTCCTGGAGCAGGGACAGGTAGCCATCCGTGATCCCAATCAGCTGTGGCCACACAGGGAACGATCACCGGGGAGCGGAGAGCAGGAAGAACGGGGGGCCGGATGGAGTAGAGGGAAAGATAAGAAGGAAGAATGGAGGGCATGCATGATGGAAGAGAATAAACAAAGATAGATAACCAATTAGTTAAAGCAGCTATAGACAAGATTGGGAGATTTTGGTTTTGGTGACCCCTTGAGTTTCCAAGTGGTATTTCTTTTATTTATTTATTTTTAACATCGCTGTCACAAAGACAACGAAGCCACTTGTTTCTTTGTTTTTTCAAAGCCATTTGTTCACAAAGCTCAGTGAAAAAAGAAGCACGACTAAACGTGTTCACAGTGAAGCACTACTTCTATTTTCATGAGAGAATCGTACCCGGTGGCACACAACTGCATAGTGAACACGAGGTTTCTATGGGAGCCAATCTTAACGGTGATGCCATCATTCTTCCATAGCTATTACAATATGTAATCAAAATTTATTTTATAATATGTTAAAGCAAAAATCCTGTCTGTAGTGGCTTTAAGTTGTGATACAGTGAACCTGTTATTCATGTTCCCTAGATCCACATGATGCAAAAGAACCTCCCTGAGACTTTGAAACTGACTGATCAGTGGAAAGAACATTAACAACACGTGCTTCATACTCTGAATAAGTTTTGATGCAGCATGTGAAGTATACTTCAGTCATCTGAACAATTCACATGTTTTGTTAGTGTTGATTAGTTTATATCATATGGCGCTAGTATAAAATAAATACCACTTATATCAATAACAGAGAATGTATCAGGTCATAAAAAATAAAAGCACCTTCCAAAAACGTATCAAAATAAGATGTAAAAATATTTATTATATGTTATAGTACTTAGGATTTCAAACTTTTCTTTTTTAAGTGATTTACAAACATCCGTGAACAAACAAAACCCTCTCTACTGTCATACTCAAAGTTAAAAATGAGGGAGAAGGTATAATATCAAGGTTTTGCCCCACTATGTGTCTATACTTGTATGGGGTATGTTGTTTAATCTGAACGGCTCCAAACTGGGACACTCTGACATAAAGGCATCTGGGTACTGGGACTGGATATACTGTAGAGAGTAAATTATTTCACTTTCAACAGGATATTGTAGAACATCTACCTTTTCAGTCTGGCAAGCTAGTCACATTCCACTGGTCTGAGAGGGGTGTTTTACAAACGTATTTGATCAGTTGCTTGTTTTTGAATCACTGAAGGATCTGCTATCAAAGCACTGAGTTGTTTGAGTGTCTCTACAAGGGCAAGTGTTGTCTGAATGCTGATTTTTCTTTTTCTTTTTTTTTAAACAGGCTAATTCAGGTATTTTTGACAACTTACAAAATACACAAAAGTAATCAAAAAACGTGTTTCAGGTATATGTACTGGCCACACTGCCTAGCTGAACATTAAATCAGCTTACATTACAGGCCAATGACAGAATTCCCAATATGTTATTTCTCTGATCCTCAGCAGACCAATCAATACTTCTTACATTTCCATTTAGTCTTAGGCATTTAGCTGACGCTCTTGTTCCGCACGACTTGCCATGAGCAAGCAAAGAGGGATTTATAGTCCTGGTCAAGGACACTTCAACGCGATTTATGCACACAAATTGTGTGTATTGTTGTGGGTATCAAACTGGTAACCTTCAGTTGCGGGATAGTCTGTCCAACCCAGTAAACATGACCAACTGTCACCTAAAGCAGAGATTCTAATATGCAATGTCATCGGGCGACCATTTCTGGAGCTGCTCCACTGACAATAAAATGGAAGATGGAATGGGATTGGATTGTCAGAGGTTTTACACCCAAGTATTACGAACACGTCCGAGCCCAAAAATACCTATATCCCTGGAAAAATCAGTTTGGTGTCAGTGTACGCAAACACTGCCTCCTATACTTTGTCAACAAAAAAAGCTCCAGTCTTTCCTGATGGCATCACAGATTAGAGTTATAGCACTCCTCTTGCAAGTTTTGGGACAGCCCTGGCCCTGACCATGTTTGAAAATCTAGAGTGAGCTTACAATGGGAGAAAAGGCAGGTTAATAACGTTTTCACCTCTGTGGAACCTAACTTTGACTTTGAATTTCCCGTTTTCATTGCACCACTGTCCTGCCTCAATCCCTCCCTGCTCTACTCCTCCTCTTCCCCCGTCTCACCTGATAGTCCATTCTCTTAATGTTGGGGACATCCATGTTGTGGGTGGAGGGACAAATATCTTCATACTTCTTGCCAGAGAAGATGTCGATACCAACCAAGTGGACCTGCACAAAGAGACAACAAATACAGAGTCAGGTTTCTGAACGAAGATTTTATTTCTGAAAAGAAAATAATTGCCCTGAAGTTCATCATTCAGTATCTCTAAAATATAGAGGCCCCAGTCTCTAAATGTGCCATCATTTTGTCAACCAAGAACTTAACTTTAAATATTATCTTTTTTATTTTAGCATTTTCACTACTTGTCATTTTGAGGAAAACACTTTTTCCAAATGGTGGGTTATCTTTAGTTCTACTGAGGTACATTTATGTCCATGTATTTGGTGAAAATGTGCATTAAGGTACATTAATATTCATGAGGATGACACCCATCTTTTATTCCAGAGCTGAATGTACTGACAACACAGTGACTCTTTTACAAACAGTCTCCCTTGGTCTATATTCTCCTTTGAGGGTCCAACTAACCCCTAGACCACTGTGAATTCTCACAGCATTTCACAAGCAAAAATGACATTCTACAATAGGGGCAAAGTGAGTAAATACTGAAAAGAAGTAGTTTGAGAATCATTTGACATTATTTCCGAAGCAGTAGAGAGAATTTGAATAAGCTAAATGACACTTTCTTAAAGTTAGTTATCAGTGTCCGCTGTTACTTTATGTTTTCTATTTCACTTTTCCAGCCCAGATCCTACCATTCTTCGCCTGTAGACAGACCTTAGCGTGGCCGTGTTTGCCGGTCTTCGAGGTGGACATCTCAACTATCTTGCAGGGTCGGCCTTTCAGCACCACAAAGCCATTTTTGCGCAGGGCCGAGCACTGCATGGGGAAGGTGGCGGATGCCCCAGCATCGCCTGTTTGGAAGTCCAGCTCTGCATCTGCCATGCCTGCTGTGGAGGGTCAAGACACAGGGGAGCGAAGTTTAATTCAAGTGAATGTCTGGTTAGTGACATTGACAGTAGGCACAGTGTTGTAATATTGGGTAAGGTACAATTTTATAGTGACACAAACTGGATTGTTTTGTTTGTCAAGAGGCAACACTGGACACCGATAGTCCATAGGTAAAGAAGACAGGGAGGTTATGTTGCCTATGGGTCAGTGGCATTGTTTGAGAGTAAATCTCAGAGGAATCAGAGGAAATGACAGATTCACTGAGTTGAAATGAATTTTGATTTTGCATGTCCACTGACGATGGAGAAATCAAAAGTTCAGACGGAGCTAAATTAAACAACAGAAATATGGCACCCGTTAACTAAGCCAGGTTCAGACCAACTCACCAAAAGTAAAAACATGAGATAGTAGTCAGCCTGTAGCCACCATAATTATAGATAATTAACAGTTATATTTGGGATAACAAGTTGTGCTTTAAAAAACCCAACCATCCGTGAGGTATAGTCACCTGCTCACCGTAAAAGTTTTAAGGAGCTGTCACGTCGCAGTGTGCACGCCATATCTGCCCAGTTATCGGTTATCGTTCTCGATATGCAATTCAAACTTTTCAATGTATGTAAAATAAATAAATTGAAAAAAAAAAAATGTACTTATACGGCCAAAGAGATCTAAATAGTTATAACACATCTCACATAATTGATTGTTCAATTAAGAGTAGCAGGCCAGTCAACGCTAAAGTGGCTCAGGCAGTGGGGTCCAATCCACGGTAATGACAGAAATCACGCCGGGCTGTGACGTCCGGCACATTTACACCAACAAACAGCGGCCGGTATAAAACCCGTCCGGAATCCTACAGTCGGGTATCGCGGTCAACACGGACACGCGTGGGTTATCCGCAGTGTCGCGAGGGCCGCCTGCGGCCTGGTGCACGTACGTGACGTCATCCACGCTCCATCCACGGCGTCCCCGCATCCATGCGCACTGGGCTGCACTCGGGGGCCGAGGCCCACTGGACGAGGCGCAGGCGTCGGTTTGGTGGAATAATAGCAACCTTGTCATCCTTGTCAACCTCCGACGTAATGTCACAACAACGTCCGGCCCATTGTGACCACATGTAGATGAACATTTAGAAGAGTGGAAGCTGAATAACGGCCCGCTGATACAGTAGTGAAAAGCTAGGAGGAGGAACAGTACAAGTTGTGACCAAACATCAAGGTCCAGTCAGCTGGCTGTGTGTGCAAGCAAACACATTATCTTATAGAAACTGTTCGAGTCTAACCTAATTACCATGCGAAAACTTTCTTAACCGTGTAAAAAAAAGAAAAGAAAAAGCAAAGCCTAAACAACTACTCGTTTCTGAAGTCCTAGTCGAGCGCCGATGTTCTTCCCTTTAGGTGTTGATTGTGGTGGTCCTCTAGGAAAAATAGGTCACCGTATTGGTTTCATTGGGGGGTGTTTAGTGTGAATATAACGCCGCGGATTTAGACAGACATGTGCACAGGACGGTCTCTGCTCCGTCCGCTGGATGTTTTGATAGGAGGAAACTTACCGTGCTGATAATACGTCTCCCTTTCTTGTATTACTTTATATGCCCTTCTCCCTCGATTCTGCTCTCTTGTTGCTCCCTTTTAGCCGCACTACTGGTCGTCTAGCCGGTGTCTGCCGCCGCGGTGCCTTTTCTCCTTTCTCAGATATCCCTTTATTCTTTCATTCCCGTCGTTTCCACGCTCCTCTCTCTGGTTGTTGTTTGTTGTTGTTTTTTTCTCGCCCCGGTCGTAGTTGCTCTGGTGTAAAGGGGGGGGGGCACACGCCTAGGTCAGCCGCCAACCCAAGAAGGAATCACAACCCTATAACCCACCCGCTGTATGTAAAGCCTGCACACTCTCTCCGCTCACTCCCTCATCCAGCCTCCAAATACCCATGAAATGAACCTCGGCAATTTGGCCGGCATTGCGCATGCGCGGTCACCCTTTATTCTGGAACAGCGGGGAAGGGGACCACGGACGCCGTACAGGCGGATGGGAAAGCAGATCTTCGTTTGGCCCTGTGTGCATGATGTGCTGTTACTTTACACTCTTCGTTTCCTTAACACGCATGCATTTCCATGCATTAGCCCTGACCCCACAGTTACTCGTACGCATATAGAGTTATTCTCATACGTATTTTTAATTATAAACATTATAGAGTAGTTAACATAAACAGTGTTTATTGGTATTAAGAGATTGAACTCCAGTGTAGCCTGTTAAGTTGAAAATGCCATTACTTGCTTACTATGTTAAAACCGCCCAATACGTTGCACATTGCCCTCATCAGAATGCGGTGTAATGACGCGGTACAGAGGCCGTAGGCATGGACAATTATGCAACACTGGGTGTGTAGCCTACACAACTTTGTACCCATGAAAGCTCGTAGAACACTGAGAGAACCGTCAATTTGTCCCAAGCGTGCCAAACAAAATACAAAGTGGGCTATCCCTTTCTTGAATGTACATCATAAAATTATTGCAGGAAGAACCAGTGTTGCAAGTGTGAATGTGCGCTAAATCGACATCTAACTGGAATAGATTGTTCCTCTGCACAGCGGTTGGCTTCGTTGAACTTGGCTGTTCTCAGAGCTGCTGGGTTAAATTTAGCTCAATGAAACAGGAGAACTATGGGGTCGAAGTGTGCGGTAATGTGGGGCAGCAGAGTCAGAGCATGAGCCGAGGAAAAAAGGGGTCCTGATCAACATCGCAGCTTGGGTTGTTTGTGCTGACTGATCTAGCGAGGAAACAACCGGCTCTGGACCTCTAATTTATCACTGGCGGCTGGACAAACTGCAATATCGCCCACTGAGTGACAGGTGCACCCAAGGGACCATGTGCGACACATCACTCGCAACATAAACCAGCTGGGCATTATTGTCTAAAGAGCAGCGCATCACGGTGCCTCATCTTTGTACAGATTATATTGGGTTTTCCTTCATTAGACAGGCTGCCTAGTTATATTCCCCATGTTATAATTCGATAAGTCTAAATCCGAAATTGTTTTACATCACTATACTAAAAGCCAATAGGCCTATAGAATAGGCCTAAGTGTTTCACAAACACATCATTGACTAGCACGACACATCCCTGGCAATCCTTACATTTTATGAATCGTGGAACACCCTACCTATCGTCCACCTGACAATTTCCACGGTATCCAATCACATGTTGCCTTCCCAATTGCCAACAATCCTCAGCCAATTAGATTTCTAAACAGAGTATCGCGAAATCAAAGAGGGTGCGGCTTACGTATGGCAGCCCGTGAGGATGTCGGGATAAAAAGTTAGCGGCGGAGGATAGAAAACTTTGGAGAGAAGGAGGGAGGGGACACAACATTGAAAGTGTATCTGAAAGAGAGTATGACCGACGCCGAGGCGCAGAGCGCACCACCATCGGCACCAGTGGAAAGCCAGCCACAGCCGGAGAGAAAAGTTATAGGTATGGCGTGAGTATAATCAATGTCCAAACTGTTGTGCAAGGAAAGTTGGCAAGCCGGTTGAAAACAAATTAAACACGGATTTATTGTCTCTCATAATGCTCCAGATATGAGTGAGATTGAATGCACCCTAATATGATTTCCGGATAACGTAATTTCAACTCTCGTGTTTGACTTGGAACAAAGTTTGTTTTAGCCAATTGTAAAATTAGTCGGATATCTATTTTAAATATGGTTAATGTGTAATTATGTTGACAATCAGCAGTTAATTTCTTTGACACCACCGAGTATTTATGAGCAACACGTGCCCAGCGTTTTACGCGTGGGTTTTGGGGATCTAGGCCCATTTACCGAATCAGTAAAAGCTGCACAGTGAAATTAAACGAATAATAAAAAATAGCCCATATAAGATATAACGTTATTGATCCCCTAGGAAACAACGTTATGGCACCTACCATCGGTTCATTTAGGCTAAAATAACCTCTGTGAGCGCACATTTTGTGTTTAATGACCATCTAACGTTGATGCACCCAACCCAGAGTAAAACTCGAAAGTAAAGCATAGTTTGCTTTGCGTTGGGATGTAGGTTACCGGCGTGAAAACATGACCTACATTTCCCCTTTATCGAATGTCACGTGGTCAGAGGTGAAGAGGCAGGTGTGTGTCATTTTGGTAAAAAGCACATCTCGCAAAAACGTGTCCACGACTGCATATGTTCCTGGTCCTTTAAAAAGCTGTTTCTCTCCTATGCTTAAACTGTTGGCTCTCTCTCTCAATGAGACCGACGGTACAAGTACGTTTTCATTTTCAGCCTTTTCCATAGTCCTACTCCTATATCAGTGATTTTGACCTGACAAAGGTGAGAACGATAAACGTGGCCCTGCCGTGTAGCGCCCTCCCTCTTGACCTAGTGGGATGCATGGTTTCAACTTGTTGCTGTTAATGATTGACACACACAGCTCCCATTTCTCTTCAGAAAGCAAATCAAGCTTCATTCTGTTGTGCTTGATACAACTCAGGATAAGAGTATATGTCCATTTTCTTAACTTTAGCTTGCTTGCGTCTTGCGAGTTGTCATTGTGGTCCATGATTGTATTAAGTGTTTAACCATTGTCGTTATAGCCACCTTGGTTCAAGGCACAGTGAAATGGTTCAACGTGCGAAATGGATATGGCTTCATAAACAGGTACAATATTCCCTGGCGATTACCCTGCCGCTATAGAGCAGTGAAAATTGCACTACATTGTCTCATCCTTCAGTAGCAACAGCAGTCTAATTAAATGTAATCTAAAGCGCGTGTTCCTGTGATCCTGCATGAACTGAACTCACCAATGACAGGTTTTTTTCCCCTTATAGGAATGACACCAAAGAGGATGTCTTTGTTCATCAGGTAAGGAGAGGAAAAATTCTTTTTCAGCACCTGTGAAAGTCAGAATTGAGGTCATGTCTTGATGCACACACAATATGTCTCCTCAGACTGCAATCAAAAAGAACAACCCGCGGAAATTCCTCCGCAGTGTGGGAGACGGGGAGGTCGTGGAGTTTGACGTGATTGAAGCAGCTAAGGTAAGAATGCATTTGTCAACATGGGTGTACTACAAAACAAAGTCAAAAATACGTTTGTGTGCACCTGACTGTAGGTTGCCATTTTGAACTTTCCCCACCTTATCCCCCGTCTCGGGTTTCCAACAGGGCTCAGAAGCGGCTAACGTGACGGGCCCCGGCGGGGTCCCCGTCAAAGGCAGCCGCTACGCGCCCAACAAACGCCGGTTCCGTCGGCGCTTCTTCCCCCGCAGCCCTAGGCCCGGCGATGAGGGCAAACCAGCCGACAGCCAGGGGCCCTCTTCAGAGGGTGAAGGAGCAGTAGAAAACGAGGGCACGCGGCCCGCTCAGCGGCGCCGCAGGCCACGTAGACCACGCCAGGAGGTAACCGGAGGTTCACGGGAGGGAGGGATCTAGAACACAGAAAAAGCCTGTAGACCTTTTTTTTTTCTTTTTTTTTCTTTTTTTTAATGAAGCCGTATACGAGGCAGTGTTGCTGTGGGGAGTTTGGTTCTTCCATTGCACATCAAAAACAATTGTTCTCCTGTGAGATTAACTGGTACTGATTGAATGGACGTTTTGGAAGAATTGGGACTTACTACAACTGAGCAAGTCGGACACATTTGGATAAAGGGGTTTCCTAATGCACTTGTGGTTAAAGATACCTAGATACTATTTATGGTGTAACGTATGCTATTTAAGACATTTAGCACTGTCTTGAATTTGACCAATCTGTGGTATGGTATCTTTGTCTCTGTCAGGGGGAGGCCGGAGAGCAGAGGAATGAATTATCAGAGGGTGACCAGCAGAGGCCAGCACGGCGCAGGTTCCGACCCCCATACCGCAGGTGACCATGACATCAATACTGCCTGAATTGACTGTGCTATAAAGCCTGTACTTTCCCAGTTCGCATGTTGTATCAATATAGCAATAGTTTAGGTGCAATGGTGTTTGTAGTTTTTTGTTATTAACTTGTGCCTGATCTCAAGGTTATGAAGCCTTTTCTGCTCTGTGGTCAGCAGGCCATTCCGTCCCCGCCTGCCTAACGAGCAGCAAGAAGAGGGCCAGCAGGCAGCCGCTCCAGCAGAGCCACAGGTAGAGGTCAAGGAGACGGAGGCCCCTGGGGGTCAGAACACTGACGGAGAGGCAGCTGAGGGCCAAGGCCAGAAACCACGGAGACAGTTTAGCCGCCGCAGGCAAAGGAACTCTGAGTCCTCTGCCTCTAAAGTAAGCACTGGTACCAGGCATGAGGATAATTTAAGGAGGAATAAGTCTGTACCATTTGAATATTAGGGATGGTGCACAAAGTAATCCTTGCAACTTTCTCAGATGCAGGGTAAAGGCATGAATCTGTACTGGGCAAAGGAAAACTCAAACAACTGAATCTTGCTTCAGATATAATTTTCAATTTGGGTCTTTGTCAGGTAACAGCGCCCCCCTTTACACCTGGCATTAAGTTGCATCCTGGGTGATCCGATAGAGCAAAGACGCATTGAGGTTCTGATCACCCAGACCACCTGGTGGTCAGATGCATTTGTCCACATTAATAACTAGGTGTAAGGTGTGTGTGGGAGGAGGGGAGAGAAACTCCAAACAGGAAGTGCGAGTAATGCAAACGGGTGGCAGACCGTTCAGATTGTAACGCGATTGTCCAATGTAATTTTATGAAAGGAGAGCAAGCAAGGTATTTTCTGTAATTTTTAAGGATGAAATTATTGCGATAGGAAGTGACATGCACAGCAATCTACATTCTGGTGAGGGATAGAGGGTACATGCATTTGCTTTTCAAGGACATTTTATTTGCATGCTGTATATTGTGTCCATCTGGTTAATTGCTAATTCAAATGTCTGCCTTTGGGATCATTTGGGTTAAATTCTTTTGTTCTGTTTTTTTTGTTGCCCCTTTTGCTTATTGTGCCTATTGTAGAACGGTACAGAGAAATCCACATCGGAACCAGGTACCCCACCTCAGACATCAAAGCCAGCTGACCTCAAATCCACGCCCAAGTCACCAAAGGCCTCCCCCAAACTCTCTCCTAAAATTCCCAAATCACCTGAGGTAAGTGGTTCATTTTGTCATATCGGCATAAGGCTCGCATACCTCTGAATACAAACTGATCTTTTTTCTTTTTCTTTTTTTTTTTTTTTTTGATTAGCTGTGATCAATATTGACATTAATATGTAGGTTTTCAACCAAACATGACACAAGGTGATTTCACTGATTGGTTCCCTTCTGCTAATTGGCAAAATCAGCTGTTGCTGAATTTGGTTAGAATGAAAACTTGGTTTACTTCAACGCTTATGTCTTCCTTCCCTGCAGTCACCTGCCAAAACAGTTCCTGCACCCACAGAGTGACACTAGTGAGAGGACGGAGTCATGTGACCCTTGGCAAGAGGTGGGATCCCACGGTAACCCCCAGGTTGGGTGGGCGAGTTGAAGGTGTAGGGTTGCACCTCTCACTACAGGTGCCATGCCAGCTATCTTGCACAGAGGCTGACGACTGTTTAACTGGTTATCTAGATTTTACGAATGGGCTTATGGTGTAATGGTGCCAGGGAATGGATGGCAAGGGGGATCTATGTTTGCCTTCTGGTTAATACAGGGTTCATTTTGGTGTGACGTGAAAGCTCAGACTCTGTGGGACCCTGGATTTTCAGACTGAATTTGCCCTTGTGTTGTTGGTGTACCGGTTGTTTACCGTCTTTATGTTCTAATGTTTCTGTGTTGATTTATTATGTGTCTATGTCCCCCTCCTCCTCCTCCTCTCTCTCCCCCCCGTGTCTCCCTGCTGTCTCTCTCTAGGTCCTAGGGTTTGTAAACTGGGGGACTGGGCCTATTTCCCAACAAAATGCACTACTTTCCCATCCCCCGCACTCCCTCGTTCTGCAACCTACCCCATCTCATAGCTGCCCCTCAGCCCCCCCATATCTTGTCTAGCCACTGACCTTCAAGAAGGGACAGGGGAGTAAAGGGATAGAGGTGGGACGTGTTTATATTTAGAAGTTGAAAGTACATCTTTGAAAGGAATATAAAGAATGAAAATCTGCTTGGTAGCCCAGGGATTCCATAACCACCTCTCCCCGCCGCACAGTTATTTTTCTTTAATTGACTTAGATGGGGCACAACCAGTAGTGACTAAAGGAACCAGCCTTGATTTTTAAGTTTGTTGATGAGGGGAAAGCCAAGCAAGTGTGAGTCTGGTGGTGCATTCTGGGAGACAGTTTAGTTCCGTTGCCACCACACTATTCTCAAACACACCCCCTATTTGATTAGTTTTGAGGATGGATTGATTATAAGGAAAAGCTTACTTTTCTTTCGTTTTACCTGTCTTATTTGTGTACGTTTTCTTTGGAGGGGAGTATGTGCAATGTCGGTAACAAAAAATAATAAATCATGTTTGCAAAGATGATTCTTTCCTCATTTCACAATGATGCATTCTCGTATATTGGTATGTGAAAGCCAGTTACAGTGGTTGGTTATGTTGGGATAAAAAGCTTAGCTCTGCATTGTTTGCATTCTCGTCTCAGAATTTACACAAACTGTAGTACCAGTTGCACAAACAAGACTGGTTAATCCAGCCTTGTAAAGCTTTTTCCCCAGTGTCTATTAGAACATTTAGGCCCATGACCACTGCATCAGTATTCACTCTTTATATAAATTACAGGTCCTCGTTGACCAACATTTCAATACAAATCTCCAGAAAGCAGTCATACACACTAAAGAAAGGACAGCAAACGGCACACATGCGCATCAGACAGATGCCAGAAAAGTAGACAAACCAAAGCTTGTGCAATGCAAAATTGATCTACAAGGACTACTGTTTACAAGTAGCCATTACTACTAATCTAGTAATTTCTTTCCCATAAAACCAAAGACTTATTGATAGGATAAGGTGGGAAATAATTACTTTTTGACCCTTACACCATTAAATGTTTTCAATTAAACCAGCACACTACGTTAAGTACTAAAATACATGATTTGCCCTCAAAGTTGCATTTGTGCATGCTGTGCAATGAGTTGTTTTTTGATCATGTCATGAATATGACCAAAAACATTAGTTGATAGCACTTGCCTATCTTAATAAAGACAATCATGGTCAACCCAGTGGCTGTTTTTGCTATTGACACTAACTTTAACCTCCCATCTCTAAAAACCTCTGTCTTTGTATATAAAGTGCAGGAATTCCAAAGTCTCTCCACCTCCCATTTGTTAATGTTACATTTGTGCATCACCAAAGAATAAATATTCTACCTTATCTTCCACCTGTACATCTTGGCAGTTAATGCCTCAAAGGTCCAGACAATTCTTTCTTATTCAAGTTTGTTGGTGCAAAGCTTGTGTGACGGCTGACTTGTTTAGCTATATGTGTCAACTCTTAGTCCATGAATGTTTTTTGTCAAGGATTAACTCCTATTTCCTCCCTATTGCCATAGTACCAAGGTTCCAAAACAATCCTACACCCAACCGCCTGTGTCCCAAAAACCCTGCTCTGGCTCCCCCGTCTATCTGCAGATAACAGTTGATCCTAATGTACACGTCTCGATAAATAAACGAGCTGAGGGCTTCGGTTTGGAATCAGGCTTAAATATACAGTTCATCCCAAGTTGTACCCAGTTCCATTTCCCTCTCTCCTGCCCTTCAGGCTGGCATCCTCAGTTGAGGCTGTCCTCCCCCAGGTAGTCCAGCTCAGTGCTGGGCTTGTCCATGTCCATGTCTATGTCCATGTCCATGTCCATCATCCCCCCTGGAGAGTGTTGGTGGAAGGCGGCTGCGATCTGGTCGAAGGTCTTGCCCCGCGTCTCGGGCACTCGGAAGAATGTGAAGATGAGGAAGAAGAGGAGGAGCGCCGCAAAGATCAAGAAGACATAAGGCCCGCAAAGGTGCTGCAGAATGATGGGGGAGACAAAGAAGAGGACAGGAGGAAGTTCATAGGTCAAATGTAGCACACAAGTTCTGCGGGGTAATTAAAAAGTGCTAGATCTACACATGTGAAGCAGAGTTAAAGCTGCTATGTGTGATATTCCCTCTACCGATACCAAAGGCAAATTACAATAACAAGCCATTACAGTTCAAAACAAGCTTGTTTATGTTATTTTAACGTAAATTACTGCACATAGCAGCTTTATGTCCACACAGCAATGAACGTGTTGAATCACACACCGAAAGATAACAGAATACATTGGAGCCAACAATTGTATGTATTTTATAATGTATTCTGTTGCCGCTGTATGGATACATAAATGTATTTAAAGCCTGTCAGTAAATAAGTACTTTCATTGTTGTGTGGACTATTGTTTGCATTCCAGTCATCATCTAGGGCAGTACCGCTGCATCCACAACCTAGCGAGTTAAAAATATGAAATGAAAAATGTACTCACAGCAATATATTGGAAGCCCATGCCAATGATGAAGTTGGCAGTCCAGTTGGAGAAGCCGGCCACGGCCATGGCAGCCGGCCTGGGGCCCTGAGAGAAGAGCTCAGCCACAAAGAACCAGGGGATGGGGCCTGGGCCCACCTCAAAGAAGGCCACAAATCCGAAGATGGCCAGCATGCTGATATAGCTCATCGAAGGAACACTGTCCTGCCATGCAGAAAAAAAGTGGGTTCAGGGACCGTGAAGGATACAGAGACTGGGAGTCAGTCTCAGTTACATGTTTTCATCGAAACGGTGATCACATTGTGAAAGTTCTGATATATTGCGGGTTATGTGCAGTTGTTAAGAGGAAGGTTTCATAATGGCACAGGAAGTTGGATATCTTTGGGGCACTGACCAATAAGGCGAGAGCCATTGTCATGATGACGGCGCAGATGCACATCCCACCCAGTCCCAGCATGTGGAGTGTTCGGCGGCCCATCCTCTCTATGAGGAAGAGCTGTTGGTTGGACCACAAGAGGTTAGCAGGTAGGTCAGCAATGACGTCGTCCACTCAAAGCCAGATTTATCTGTTCTGTTTCTGCCCTGCGAGTGACTCTGGCTCACAGAGAGAAAACAGTTTCAGGAATAACCTCATCTCTTTTGCTATTATTTAACATAGCTATTTCAGACGGTAACTTCAAGTAAGTGGACTTGGAATCTTTTAATAGGTTAGGTCGGGTGCAGAGTCATCATTTCTATATATTCACACTACTCATATTTTCACCTTGGTGAAAAAAACCCCCCAATGTTACCATGTTAACCTAAGCAGTGACATTGAAACCGCTTGGCTTGGCAAATTAAGCTTGATCATTTGGATACCAAAGTATTTGAAAGGCAGGCAACCAGGAAATGGTGACCAATCTCAGATGTTATCTTGTTTGCTCATTGATAACTATGTTAAAGAGTAATAGAGGCAGACTTGGGTATATAGCAGTACTGTAGACTGTACCATTCAATATTCAAAGGCCCCAACCCTCTTTAGTGATTAATTAAAAGCGCTATCTGTAATATGTTAAAATCAAATAAAAAGCTGAATTACCACATTGTATGCTAAGATATAGTATAATGTTGATGGTCTGAATGCTTCCCGTCTCTCTCGGTTTTGAGTGGCGGTGTTTCCCTCTACTTCTGGTCTTTGTTTTGCTTTGCTGCCTGTCAAACAGATCCTCAGCTCAGCCGGCACAAGCCGGAAACACTGTCCTTCTTGTTTTGGTTTGTTGACAAAGTGCCAAAGTGATGACATTTCTTTGAAGGCCAACTTGGAACTCTAATGTTTTTTTCCCATTGGGGTTTGAAGTAATGCAAAAAATCAGCTCTAAGGCGTATGATATTCGCATGTTTTGTTCAACATGTAATCTTGACAAATGAACACCACTTTTAAAAATGTTTAAGCATAAATGCAATCAATATAATTTTAAGGCACATAAAAACTTCAAAGTTCATGATATCTACTGATGTGTTTTATCTCGTAGAACAAAATGTGCCGTATCCGTTAAGCTTGTGTTAACCACAGATCTTATTTCATGAATCGAACCAAAACCCAATGGCAAAGATCCAGTAGAGTTTTGGTGAGGGAACCCATGGGCAGTACAGTTCCGGGTTTTAGGACTCAAAACTGGGGCACTCTATTGTAGTTCGACTCACCACTACGCTAGAGTGCCGATCTTACAGATAGCATCTTTAAAGCTCTCCTGGCAGAATGAAACACATCTAAAACTCCTACAATACATGTCTGAACTAAAACAGAAAAGCTTTCTAGGTAGTCTCAACCAAAATGCTCAGGTAGAGTTACAGATATGGTGGTGGTTGATTTGACTACTGACCGAGACCACAGTGAAGGCACAGTTTACAACACCAGCTCCTATGGTAGCGTAGACTGGACTCTGGACTCCCGCCTTTATGAAGATACTGGTGGAGTAGTAGAAAATCTGGTTAGAGGAAAGAAAGGAGATTAAAAACTTTTCAAAGGATTTTCATCTTTTGTCTTTAAGTCTTGTATTCAGTTGTAACATCTTTCTTAAGGTAAGTGAGGAAAATCTGCCACTGGGATGAGATACCAATTCCACGTCACGAGTCATTTTGGATGCTGGTCAATTCTTGGGCCCATTCCAGGATCAGTTCCAGTAGGTGTTGCAGTTCCAAACATTGTACATGACCATGACGCAAGATAATGACTTTTTTTTTTATTGTGTTTACATTTTTCGAGCTGTGGGGGTATTTTTAAACTATGTAGGGCAGCTGGATTTGTGAGATCACAAGTTCACGCGAGAATCGCGATCGCGAGAATCCATCTCGTCAGGCTTCAAGTTAATTAGATTGTGGCCGAACCTCAGTTTTGCAGACCAATCAGCGTCGGTGATAGACAGATGGTTCATCCAATCACCTGCCAAGTGTTTTTTGAAAGTGCCTGCCCTTTTCCAAACAGTTTCCAATGAAGACTTCCCAGATGGTTCTGTGTAACTAACCATCTGGCGTGTCAGGTTAGGGGGGCACCGCAGCTAAATACATGTAAAGGGACGCAGACTCACAGCGTTGACCCCAGACAGTTGTTGGGAGAGCTGTAGCATGATGGCAATGATAATGGGTTGGCGGTAGAGTGGCGAGCGGAAGAGTTCCAAGATGGACACCTTCCTCTCCATGTCCATTCTCCTCTTCTCCTCCTTCATCTCCGCCAGCATGTCCCCCACCTCCTGCCTGCCTGTCAGTCTCCTCAGGCCTGGGTAAGAGGGGGGGGCGGGTGTTAGAAGAACTGTGATTGATTGTTTGTGTGTGTGTGTGTGTGTGTTCTTGCCTCTCTGCTTGTGTGCCTGTCTCTCTCTCCGTCTGGTTTATTATTTGAATTACAGAGATGTTCACTTTGTAGCTTTTTGTAGTTTTATTAACTTCTGAAATGTATGA
>OMKK01035469.1:38438-51055 GCA_900302305.1 Polymixia japonica | reverse complement strand
ACTATAGTATACTGTACCATACCCCTTACCATACCATACCATGCCATGCTACACCATGCCATACCATACCATACCATACCATACCATACCATACCATACCATACCATATCATACCATGCCATACCATATCATACCATAACATGCCATACCATACCATACCATACCATACTTTTCCATACCATACCATATCATACCATACCATACCATACCATACCATACTTTTCCATACCATACCATACCATACTTTTCCATACCATACCATATCATATCATACCATACCATACCATACCATACCATACTTTTCCATACCATACCATACCATACCATACCATACCATACTTTACCATACCATACCATACCATATATATTCTCAACAAGCTCTTGTATATTGGTCATAAGGAGTTTTTTACTTCAGTGCCCATGTGTCTGTAGAGCCAGGTCTGCACTCAGTGACCCTGCAGGGTAATAATAGCCTAAAGGGGTGTCTAGTCTAGTCTGGTCTAGTCTTCCATCCCCTAAAGTTAACCAAGATGACCCTAAGCTAATCAAGCGTTGGAGGATGATACCACCAATTCTGGTCAAGCCTGTGTGGGTTTAGGTTTTCTCTTTCTTCCTGAGTCTCCATCAGACACTGCAATCATTGTTGCATGGGTAAGTTTCTATTTAAATGTACACAACCATGGGGCAGTTGCATTTGCATTTCCATAAAAACTCACAAAATCTCACACGCACACACACACACACACACACACACACACACACACACATATATATCCATATTTCTGTTTTATCGTCTTCAGTGTGACATTCCCACATTGCTTAGGGGAGCATAATGATGGCCCTGGGATAAATGCTGGTGAGACATGGCAGCTCAGGGTCAGACCGGTGGAACGCCAGCGCTGTGTTTATGGACACTGCAGCACTGTAAACACAGCCAGATGGAAATCTATGCATCCACACGTAGACACATAATGTCAGACAATTAAGAATTCAGACACAGATTTCAACACATTTCAAACAGCTGCACATGTGCACACAGGATGTGCACGTGGCCACTTGCGCTACGCAGCTAGCTTGGATTAGTTTAGTGAGGTTTTTTTTTTTTTTTGATAGACACGACCTGAGAAACAGAATACAGGTGCTCGCTTGTTTATAGTGTTTCAGTGCAAATTAAAGATATTTCAGTGAAAAACATGTTCTAAATAAGCACCGGTAAAGAAAGTGACTAATTCACATCACAACGCTAAAGACCTGAGTTGACAGAGTTCATGTTTGTGGACCCTTGGCCATTCTTAGCTGCCTGACCTACATTTCTCCCGCCCACTCTCCATCTATTCTGACCCTGTTTTCATTGTGCAGCCGGATCTGTTTGGCCCCTTCGTATCTGTCCTTTGGACACGGCAACAACTCTCGAGCGCAGATCTTTTCCTTTTTCTTTTTTTTTTTTGCTGTTTACTATGGCTTTCGCATATACACATATTGCACGACAGAGCGGTCGTGGTAGTGACCAAGCAGTAAACAACGTCTGTGCCAAAAACCACCATTTCTGTATGTCAAGAATAACATGCAAGTCTCACATTTCACAAATGTCCTTGAGCGGTTAATATCTTGGCTTTTGGCTGGTCTCTCGATCAAAAGTGAGGGTGCTGGTTTGTGAACCACAATCTCTATTTACAGATATGGGCTCCTAGCGTGACTGACTGGGAGCTTTAACTATCGTTTCATTTATATAAAGTGCACCATTAAAGACACTTGGTTTTCGCCCTGATTTGGTGCAATGGTTCAAAATAAGCTTTATTGTGTCTGTGATACGGGTTTATAAACCATATCCTGTGCTATGTAATGTGTAGGCATGGGAAAACCAATATAGTGCGTTTAGTACTACAACTCTGTGTGATGTGAAAGGCAGCATAAAGCCACACTGAGGCAACGTACACAACAGGAAGTTGTTTCATTTGTTGGGCAATGTTGAAAGAGATGAAAAACAAAACTCCTGATTAAAACCTTGATTGTCTCAAAGTAAGAACAGTGTTATTTTTTCTGTGGTAGAGACTTGGCCACAAAGCCAATTAATTCAGCCCTTGGCTTAAAATACAAGACTTACTTATGAAACATGTCTGGAATAGCTACAAACCGATAGTGTCATTTTCAGCACTGTACCACGTTCCCTAATGTGTTTTCTTCTATCGTAGGGGATCACATCCGACATTGTGCGATACCTGGCCTTCTTCTCCTACTTCACCCTCCAGCTGGCCCAGCTCTTCCTCTGCTGTTTTGCTGACCAGCCCCCAGAGGGAAAAACAGTCTTCGTGAAGGTAGGCAGAATAGAATGTTGACCGCTTCCGTCAAAATGCACGCTCCGTCCAATACCCAAACAAGAGAAAGCCTGAAAAGCCACCTTGTGGTTTTTAAACTTTTGTTGTCAACAGACGTTCCCTTTTGGAGGAAGTTGGATGATTCACTTCCTCCCTTCTTCTCCCTCTCCCACTCTCACTCTACTTCTTGGGTTTCCTATGAGGCGAGTGTGAAAGAATGTTTGCGTTTGTCCTTGTTCCATCTGTGCGGTACAATAATACCAGTGTTGGATAACATCATGACCTATGGCTAGAAACCATGACCACAACAGCAAGGCAGTCTGACTTAATACAGATCCAGATTTCCCTGACCAATCCATTCGAACAGCAGTCTGACAAAAGCTTTCCCAAAATAGCAAAATGGATTAAAAACAGATGGAAGGTGAACGAAAACCAAGCTCTAATCAATCAACGTGTGACAGCATGTGACGTAACATTTCACTTGCGATAAACAAGCAAACCAACTGGAAAAGTCCCTAACAGTGTTGCCCGGTGGTGAGGAAGTTGAGCGTGCAGAAGCCGCAGGCCTGGTGAGGACACACCCTTTGGTCCCTCCTCGGTGTGTCCTCCTCTTCCTCTGCGCCCCCACGCTCTGGTTAAGAATTATTCACAGGAAGGGCGGCGGAGAGCGAGGGATGAAGAGGGAGAGCGAGGGTAATAAAGAGACCGAACGCTCCGGTGAGGGGGCGGCGAGCTGGAGCGACGGGGTCGGGTTTACGTGAGAGCACAAGCTCGTACTGTGCGTGAGTGTGTGTGCTGTGTATGTGTGTGTGTGAGTGTGTGTGCTGTGTGTGTTCGTCTGTGTCCAGTGAGGGAGAGTCACTGATGACACATATCCACCTCAAAACATCCTCTTCACCCGCCGCTAATACTGAACTCTGTTTATTCCATCTCCTGTGGGAGTACAAGGCCTCTACTCTCCACAATGGACCACCTCACCATATAACACTGTTTATGCACATTCACATTCAGTAAACATGCTGTCCACAACTACACCGCTCAACCGTCAACGACGGCCTGTGCGGATCCTTGTATTTCCCCGAAGCCCTTTAAGCAACAAGAGATTTATTTGGTAATATATTATCGTATGATGAAGCTAGTCTGTAATCTGTTTCAGAATCCCTGTCCAGTGAAAGATGCCTCGTTCCTGTCAAAGATTCTCTTCTGGTGGTTCACTGGGTAAGATGATTCTGGAAATCCCCTCAATTATAAAGTTGACTCACTGGATCTACAGTATGAGTTTGTTTACCATAATCTGTGTATTTTGTTAACTGCAACTGTGAGTGAATAATCGTCGCTCTTCCTCAGGCTTGTCGTGAAAGGATATCGTACCCCTCTGGAAGCAGAGGACCTGTGGACCCTTAGAGAGGAAGACACCTCAGACAAGATCATTTCTGACCTGGAACAGGAGTGGACAGCTGAATGTGCCAAACTTCAAAAGTGAGAACTGCTAATATAACAATATTAATAATAATATTAATATTAGTAATAATAATAATAGTAGGCTAATAATAATAACAAAATTGCTGACACATGCCAACCAAAAAGCAAAAAGCTTGGCAGACTGAATCTTGAGTGTGCTAGAACAATTAGCCATTTACTGCAGCTTCAGGGAGTGTACAGGAGACAATAACCTCAGTAAGTCATAGTTAGGGTACAATATGTTCAGCATGAACGTGCACCATCTGTCAAACACTGTGCACCCTTGATCTCTCTACCATTGTCAAGCGAGCGACTCTGATATTATTGTTTTCTCTTTCATGTTCCTTCTGTCTCATATTGCTTTCTATTTTAACACAGGTCTGTAACTCAACTGCGCTGTCCTAACTATTATCTTAGCTTAAAGGCTAAAGAATCAATTCCACTTTATTGCAGCGCGGTCAAACTTCAGTAGAGGGTCTGAATTAATGCCCGGAGTGAAGCTGTGATTGCCGTAAATTGAAATTCATGCAGTCTCATCATCAGCAACATTTTGGGCCAAAATAGGTCAAAAAAGTCACCGGAGGACATACGCTACCATAAAGTTAAGACAAGAGCCCATTTTTAAGACTCGTTAACTTATTCCAGCTTTGAAGCGTGTCGTTAAGCGTAATAACCTCGCGCTATGTCTCACTACTCGTGTGTCAGGGAGTAATGCGTTTTAAGGCTGCCGGCACATTCTGGTATGCATCAGCGATGCTGCCAACAAAAACATATTTTTTTTCTTGCCCGTTTTACATTAAAGACTTAAAAGGCGCTGGCACCGCGCCGGGCCATTACTGACGCATATGCATATACTGTAACTGCATTTTCACCCTCTGGCAGGCAGGAGAAGGACTTGGCGTCGGGCGTGGCGCTGGGCAGCAGGCTGCCAGACCAAGCGCAGCTACTCAGGAAACTGCAGAAGGAGCAGAGCTCTGGGTTCTTCCTGTTCAGAACACTGGCGCGCAATTTTGGGCCTTACTTCCTGACCGGCACCATGTGCATCATATTCCATGACGCCTTCATGTTCGCCATCCCCCAGGTGCTGAGGTGAGAGTCTCAAATACTCTTAAGTGGGAGATTTAAACTGGAAACGTTCATATTTTCCAATTTTTGACGAATCAAAAATGGCAATCTTTCTCTCTAAACTGTTTAGGGAAAAAGAGTCCGATCGAGAGTTAAGTTCAGGGGGTGTCGTTTAATTCTTGGTAATTATGGTCTTATAAACCCCTTTGAGACTGTAATGTGATTAAGGGCTATACAAATAAACCGGACTTGACTTGCCTTAACCTCTCTAGGCTGCCAGGAATATTTAAATGACACTGACATCTATACAAAAACATATTTTTACTACTAAAACATTGGGACATTGCTGTCCTTAAACAAACACTTCAGCTATTCAGATGTCACCTTCAATCTCTTCACCTTACATCAACACCCCCACCCCAAAAAAACCAAAAAAAAAAAACAAAACAGAACCATAAAATAGGCCATGGTTGACCCCACGCCGGCCGCACCATGCCAGAAGTCAGACAGGAATGTTGTTGTTGATGTATAACCGAGGCTCACTGGAAGTGTTAATTACGGTCACGGAACTGTGAGCAAGAGTAGGAGCGAGGACCGCAGGCCTCTCTCTGCTCCAGCGCGGAGGACGGCGAGGCACCGAGAAGCAACGAGCAGGGAGGGAAAGGAGGCTCTAAATGGCAGAAATGCCGGTAGACCACAATAAGGGCGCCGCTGGCCAACTGTGAGGGCAGACAGGCCACAAGAGCAGCACTGTTGTGCAACTGGAGCTGTTTTGTGTGGACCAGTGAGCCAGAAGCCACAGCAGCGCTCAAGGTCGCTGGTTTAAGACATGCACAATGAAAGTCAAGGCTCTTTTATGCACCAGGTTGAAAGAAAACACAGAGTGAAAAAAAACCTGTCTGTGCTGACAGAGTAAAAATCCTGTCAGGGCTTTTCCATTTTCCGTTAGTATGTCTTTAAAAATGCTGAGAAATTGTGATTTGATTCCCCCGCAGTCATAATTTAAACGCATTGAAGTGTATCTAAAAATGCACAAAAATATGTACGTTATATGCAACTACCTAAAACTGCCTTCTTCTTCTGGCTTCTACAACAGTCTTCTTCTGGGCTTCATGAGGGACGAAGACGTTCCTCTGTGGAAGGGTTACTTCTACGCCACCCTTGTGTTCCTGCTCTCCTGTCTCCAGTCCCTTTTCAACCACCAGTACACGTATACCTGCTTCACTGTGGGCATGCGGGTGAAGACAGCTGTCATGGGCCTGGTTTACAGGAAGGTGGGTGTTTCCCTAGCCGCTGACAAGACCACCAACCTCTAGACATGTCATAAATATTTACCTAAATGACAAACAGAAATGCTTCTCCTGCTCCAGACTGGATAACAGTATACTGGTTACAAGTTTAGGTGAATGCCACACAGAGACCTTCACGGGGGTTGGTTATTGTAAAGAATACACAGAGGTCCTAAATGTATTGACTCTGTAACTGTCATTCCAGTCTTTGGCGATAAACAGCTCTGCTAGGAGGACCTGCACAGTGGGAGAGATAGTGAACCTGGTCTCAGCAGACACTCAGAAGCTGATGGACTTCGTAGTGTACTTCAATGCTGTCTGGCTGGCTCCTATTGAGATTGTTCTTTGTCTCTACTTTCTCTGGCAGGTACGGTGTAATAAAGTGTTACATTTCACGAATTCACCCGCTCGCTTCACTCGGTCAACATTCTCAAATTCCTTCTCTTTCAATAAAAATAGCCCGGCTCCAATTGACTGGGCGAGGATTAAATCTGACCTAGTCCTGGATTACGGAACTTGGGAAAAACCCTTGACGCAATTCCATTCTATTTTCAGCACCTTGGACCATCCGCGTTGGCGGGAATTGCCACCGTTATCCTCATCTTCCCACTGAATGGATTCATAGCCAAGAAAAGGAGCAAACTCCAGGTACCGGCCATAGTGACATTTCTACGCAGTTATTTCCCCCCCAGTTGCGTTGACGTCCGGCACGTCAGGTCAGGGATGCCACAGCTGGTTTAGATAGTGGCTGAAGAGCCGCGTGGGAGTTTGGCCTGGATGCTACTCTCTCTGTTGTCCTTTTGATGTCTGTACTATATAATGCTTGGAAAAAAAACAATGACAGGAAAAAGTGGGCGGTAAGAAAACATAATATTTCATTTCTTTGGAAAAACAACAGAGGTTTGGCAAATTTGTATGCCAGTTTAATCGAACCTACTGTCAGGAATGCACTGACCACATTCCTGGCTCTTTGTTGTTTCCTTGTCATAAAAATTGCTAAACGCTACCAGCCCTGTAGCGCAATAAATTCAAAATGAATTAAACAAGTCATACTAGTATGACGTTCAATAGCGCTACTACAGTTTTAACAACGTAGCCAAACCCATATTCGCTAATGCACGTACTTGCTTCAATCTGGTTATTGCATTTCCAATGTGGCACGAGTTGATGTTTTTGTTGAAAAGATTGAAACCTACAAAACCTCTCTGGTCTGGTCAACAGGAGATCCAAATGAAGTTCATGGATGGTCGCATCAGGCTGATGAATGAGATCCTGAGCGGGATCAAGATCCTGAAGTTTTATGCTTGGGAGAAGGCCTTCCTGGAGCAGATTTTAGGCTACAGAGAGAAGGAGCTTAAAGCCCTAAAGAAGTCTCAGATCCTCTATTCCATCTCCATTGCCTCCTTTGACTCTTCTTCTTTTTTGGTGAGTGGGTTGAATCTGTGGGTTGAAAGTGTAGTTACCACTTTTACATTTGCAAAGTTGGTATATTTTCAGATCCTGTACGTTGTCCCTGAAGATTACCCATTTTCCAGTTTCTGCCCCAAAGGCTAACATTCTGCCATATCTGTTTTTCCCCCCCAAGATCGCCTTTGCCATGTTTGGAGTCTATGTGATGATCGACGCCAGGAACGTCCTGGATGCGCAGAAAGTGTTCGTGTCGATGGCGCTGATCAACATTCTGAAGACCCCGCTAAGTCAGCTTCCGTTTGCCATGAGCACCACTATGCAGGTAGAGGACACTTAGGCTTTTCTGTTTAATCTCTCTATAGTGTCAGATCAGGCCTGAATTTACGGCCCCGCGAGGCGTCTATGGATGAGATGATTAACAGTTCGCCCTGTTCCAGGCTATTGTCTCACTGAGGCGTCTGGGCAAATACCTGTGTGCGGAGGAACTGAAAGCGGACAATGTCACAAGGGCTCCTTTGAGTTCTGGTAAGAACACCCCCCGTGAGAGAACTTGTGCTATTTAAACCATATTCCACAATTAGTTTGGTTCCCATACACACTAAACTCTGTAGGCTGTCATAACCAATAAAATCAGCCCATGTGGATTTCTTGTTTATTTCTGTGGAGTCCCACAGCTTTGTAATGTTCATGTGCATTGTCACTTCCTGGGTCCCAGGCTGACTGGTAGACAGGCTAATTATAGGATATTCCCACTCAGTGGTTGAATGTAAATCATAGTATGAAATCAGACATATGATTCAAAGAGAAATAAAATCTCCTGTTCTCTGTCTGTGATCAGTCAACACTTCCTAAGACAAAAAGCAACAACTCTGTAATTTGGATGATTAAGCTAATTCGATCACTTGTAATTACGCTCAGACTGCAATTTGACGTGAAACTTGAAGGGGAATTTTATTTTCAAAGCTTGTTTTGTTGTTCGGGGTGAAATACAGCGTTCTCGGTTACACGTCTCTGTCTCTTCTTTAGCTGGGGAAGATGTGGTGATAGACAACGGCACTTTCAGCTGGTCTGCAGAGGGTCCTCCGTGTCTCAAAAGGTAAGCGTAACCTAAAAGTCATTCCGAAAGGATCCGAAAGTCCGGTTATCGCGAATCGAGGGAGTACAACCCTTTCTTCACTTCGTTAACAGGATCAGCGTCAGTGTGCCGCGGGGTTCTCTCGTCGCCGTGGTCGGGCACGTAGGAAGCGGAAAGTCTTCTTTGCTGTCCGCCATGCTCGGAGAAACCGAGAAGAGAAGCGGCAGCGTTGTACTTAAGGTACCGTGTGCACAACATGTGTATGTGGCAACAGATGTGGCTTCAATTGAATATGAGTACTGACGCTCTTGCGACATAATATGTCTTCTCCAGGGCTCCATGGCGTATGTGCCTCAGCAGGCCTGGATCCAGAACGCCACGGTCCAGGACAACATATTGTTTGGACGGGAAAAGCAGAAGACGTGGTACCAGCGTGTGTTGGAGGCTTGCGCCCTGCTGCCCGACCTGGACATCCTTCCTGCTGGGGACGCCACAGAGATTGGGGAGAAGGTACGCATATCGTTCTACTGTTCAAGGAGATGAATCGTCACCAAAAAAAAGTCAAGTCAAAGTGTTTATTGTCATGTGCATATTATAACACAGGGTCACACAGGGTCAAAAAAGCCTTGTCTTATTTTGGTGCCTGCGCTGTTGTCTGTCCCTTATCCAAATTCTTTGAGTTGTGTCTCAGGATCAGTAATGATTTTTGTCCTCGCAGGGACTGAATCTCTCTGGAGGGCAGAAGCAGAGGGTGAGTCTGGCCAGGGCTGTCTACAGGAAGGCCGACGTCTACCTGATGGACGATCCACTGTCCGCTGTGGACGCACACGTGGGTCAACACATCTTCGACAAAGTCATCGGGCCAAAAGGCGTGCTGAGAGACAAGGTAATGCAGTGCAAGATTTCGGGCAAGATTTCCTATTTACTGTAGCTCTCCCAGACCTGTTCACCTCAACTGCCAAGAGTCAAAACATGGTTTCACGAGACCAAAACTCTCACCGACCATGTTTGTTTCTTCTAATACGCAGGCATAACAGACTTTGTTCTTGTTATTATATAGTGGATTTTCTTTTGACGAAAACCTCCAGTTTATTGGATTTGCTGACATGCTATTTTTCTGACCCTTGTGGTTTGCTGTGCTCAGACCCGCATCCTGGTGACCCATGGGATGAGCTTCCTGCCGCAAGCTGACCTCATCCTTGTATTGGTGGATGGAGAAATCACAGAGAGCGGCTCCTACCAGGAGCTCCTTAGCCGCCACGGGGCCTTCGCTGACTTCATCCACACCTTTGCAAGCACCGAGCGCAGAGAGAGTCCAATACAAAGAGGTACCACCGACACTTTAATATTTAGTTCACGTCTACAGATCTCACTTAGTAACTTTGTTAAGAAATTGTTTTACTTTTCGTGGTGCGCATCACTGCAACTCAGCGTAATAAATTAAAAAACATTAAAAAATGAATGACTTGACAGTAAAGAGCTGTGCTTGTGTTGCAGCTGGTTCCAGGAGGTCCAACGCTCGGCTGAGTGTGGTAGACTTCATGCCGTTTTCCAGAGACCTTTCACAGGAGCAGCTCATTGGGTACGTAAAGTGTTAAATGTTAATTGCAAACCATCAAAATGATATTTGGCATGCTGATCGTCTTCTTCTAAAAGTGACCGCTGGCCTGTACGTGTTCCCCCAGAGGTGACACTACCAACACCAACCTGCAGAACATGGAGGTGGTGACTGAGGGAGACCAAGAGCAGGTACCAGAGGACCTGGGCAAGCTGACTGACGCGGACAAGGCCCACATTGGAAAGGTGAGTCAACGAATAGCTTTTCACCCCACCTAACCGTGTACTCCTCTCTCCAAAGACAAAGACAGACATTATCAATTCGCCCATACCTTGGGGTTGATTAGTGTTTTTTTTCCACAACAGGTGAAGCTGGAGATGTACATGGAGTACTTCAAGACCATTGGCGTGGCTCTCATGATTCCCATCGTCCTCCTGTACGCCTTTCAGCAGGGCGCTTCCCTGGGCTACAACTACTGGCTCAGCCTATGGGCTGATGACCCCATTGTTAATGGCACGCAGAAGGATACAGACCTGAAGCTGACTGTCTTTGGGGCGCTGGGTTTTGCACAAGGTTAGTAGGCGTTATAGTTGAACAGAAAAACGCGGATATTTTGATGCAGTTTCTGGTTAACAAATACAAAAAAATTGTTTCCTGCAAACAGAAGCCGGATTTCTACTCTAGTTAGCCATAAAAATGACATTAATGTTCTAATACTGACCTCTGTTAAGAAGTGTGTTCAAAGAAACTGTATTAGTATGAAGACAAGTGGGGCGTTCATACTAATAAGTATGTCCAAGGGGATATTGGTCATGTCTACAGCGCACATATAGACTTTGCTAGCATTGTTCGCCTTCGCTAGCTTAAAGACTGCCCTGCCTTGCGTTTAACCCCGTTAACAACATTATTTTCCCCCACCCTTTGTGCTCAGGTATGGCCATCTTCGGTACGACTGCCGCCATCTCAATCTGCGGCATCATAGCCTCTCGCCACCTACACATAGACCTGCTGAACAGCGTGCTTCATTCGCCCATGTCGTTCTTCGAGCGGACACCCAGCGGCAACCTGCTCAACCGCTTCGCCAAGGACATGGACGCCATCGACTGCATGATACCCGACGGCTTGAAGATGATGCTCGGATACGTCTTCAAGCTCATGGAAGTCTGCATAATCGTGCTAATGGCGACGCCCTTCGCAGCAGCGATCATCCTGCCGCTCACTATCCTCTACGCCTTTGTTCAGGTACAGCAATTTTTCTAAACGTCCTTTTGACCAAAAGACCTAAATGTATTTATGTTTTTTTTTTTTTTTAAGAACGTCTTGTTTGGTCAGAGTAGATGAGGTGATTGTTTTTGCCTTAACTGGAGTCGGGTTTCATTTACTGTGTTATTGGAAATAATAGCTCTGGGCTCCCAAAACCGACCTTGCTGATCTTGCCGTTCAAGTCTTGAGTTATGTTTTGTTCCCCACCTGCTGATTCTACGCACATTCACTAAGACTTCTAAGAAAACCCGAGACTGCTTTCTCTCTCTCTCTCTCTCTTCCCTCTTGGCTTCGCTCGGTTCATTAAAAAGCCATTGTTTTTACTTTTTTTCCACTGCGGGTTGCAGAGCTTTTACGTTGCCACATCCTGTCAGCTGCGGAGACTGGAAGCCGTGAGCCGCTCTCCCATCTATACCCACTTCAACGAGACGGTGCAGGGCGCCAGTGTCATCCGGGCCTTTGGGGAGCAGTCCAGGTTCATTCTGCAGGCCAATAAGAGGGTAGACTTCAATCAGACCTCCTACTTCCCACGATTTGTGGCTACCAGGTGAGATGACGTGTGATGAATAAATAAATAAACCTTGAGATATATACATTTTTTTTTTTCATCACAATTCATTTAGCAGTTAACATTTCGTGAGTTGTGATGCATTGGAGAACTGATAACAGAGCACCAAAAGATAGAGAAGATTGCATTATAGTTACATTGTCAGGCAATATTGTTTTGAAGTCATACACTTTTTTGTCTGCACGCATCTAAAATGAGTGATGTATCCACAGGTGGTTGGCAGTCAATCTGGAGTTTGTTGGTAACGGTGTGGTGTTGGCTGCTGCCATTCTCTCTGTGATAGGAAAAAACACACTGAGCCCAGGCATAGTTGGTTTGGCTGTGTCGCACTCCCTCCAGGTACGAGGTTTTTACACACACACACACACACACACACACACACACACACACACTTAAAACCAGGGACAAACCATGTACTTACACTGCCTCAATTAGGGGTTCGATTCCTACTGGGGCCATCCATGCTGAAAATAAATGCACTCGCAGTGCAGCAGGATGCTTAAGTTACAGCATCTGTCAAACGGCAAATGTCAATTATTATCAAAGGTCAAGTCGGCTTGACAGCAGACCAGACACCGTCCATTTATGAGGGTCTGACAGAAGACCCTCATAA
>OMKK01035469.1:20498-31737 GCA_900302305.1 Polymixia japonica | reverse complement strand
TCATCATCTTCATCACCATCAACATCATTGTCATCGTCAACATTGTCATTATTAACGTCGTTATCGTCAACTTCATTATCATCATCATAATTATCAGCATCATTATCGTCAGCTGTATTAGCATTGTCGTTACATCAACATTATCAGCATCTTCATTATCGACATCGTTGCCATCAACATTATCGTTGCCATCAACATTATCGTTACCATCAACATTATCGTTGCCATCAGCATTGTCATTATTAACATCGTTATCATCGACCTCGTTATCATCAACACCGTCATTACCATCATCATTAACATAATCGTCCCAACAGTAAAACATGGCTCAACATGTTCCTACAGACCAAGCACTATCTATGCTACAAACCTAACCAGTCAGGCAAGTAGCAAGGTTTTTGTTCACTGTGGCTACCATGCAAAAAACTACTGATACGGTTACTCAACATCCACATAGCCCAGAGTCTGTTTTGAGAGATTATACAAAACCTGAGCAGAATAAATATCCACCGGACCAGCGCTTAATGGCCCATAATGCTAATCATTGTATGCAGGTTTTGAAGTCTGTGGTTTCCACACATGGGGACGAAGCTGCAGAGCTACACCATGACGATGTCACACTCACTTAAACCCAGATTCTGTCCAGTGAAGCAGTCGCGGTTTATTCTGCATACATGAGATTAGCTGCAAGTAGCGTGTGAGATACAGGCTACGTCATGAAACATGATCAAGCTACGCTCTCGGACTTGTCGCTCTGGCGCCAGATGTGTGGATTAGGTGGATTAGCAGATTGGCAGGCAGATTTCAGAATCACCTAAATAACAGAGTATAATAAACATACAGACATTTCTCTGTAAGACAAATTAACACCTGAAATGTAAACTTAAACTTGCACATTACTTAATGTCAGATATGGTAAACATAGACGACCACATACAGTGAAAGACCGCCACCACATGGGAAGCAAACTACAAACATGACTTTACATACAGGTGTCATTGGTCCAGTGAGTTCAGTCAGCGTCAGCTATCTTTCGCTCAGTGAATTCAAGCGCTACAAATAAGATAATTTATTTACTCTGCAGTAAATACAGAGTAAATACACAGTTCCCGTGTCTGAGTGGCTGTTAAACGTTTTCTGTTAGGCGAAAGGCTTCCATACAGCCACATCACACTGTTTACAAAACAAACAGAAGTGGGGCGTATCCCGAATTTGGACTTTCCAACAGCTTTTGAGTAAATTTGCGGGGAAAATATATGCGTATGCGTTCATATGTGGACAGCTGACTAACTAACTTTCTCTGCTCTTGTGTTCCTACAGCCATCAAGGTGAACTGTCAGGGCGCATGTGGAGTCTCCAACAAAATGAACGACGTGTCGTGGACTCTAGAGGAGCAGTACTTCAATAGCACATTGTCAGTAGCTGATAAAGGTAGGAGACAGTAAAATCTTGACCTTTTATACATTTTCTGTTTGCTGCACATTGGCCTGCTCCACTAACAACAATCCACAGCAAAACACTATCAAAATTCATAGTGTGCAGATTGTTACTCTTGTCTTGGCTGCTGTGACTTACCTAGCTCACCTAATTTTGTGTGTGTTCGTGTGTGTGTGTGTGTGTGTGTGTGGGCCGAGGTGTTGAATGAGTTCAAATAACCTTAAAATGTAAAATGACGTACTGTATGTGCAACTACCAATCCCTCTGCACACCCAGTATTAACCAAACGCATTGGTTTATGTCCCCCCCCCCCGACGACATCAAACGTCACAGTGCCTTCATCCCTGTCAAAACAACATTCTGTGACGCGAGTCCATCTGATTTGGTTCAACGGGAATCTGCAGGAACGAGCTTAAGCTTCAAATGAATTGTCTGGTAATAGCGGATTTTCGCATCCCAGTTGACAAAAGTTAAAGCCCCAATCAGCCAGAGTAATGGCCGCCTGCAGGGACGTGCCAGCCCTCCACTCTCCGGCCGTCTGCTCTTTCTCCGGCCTGAGACGTGGTCATCAGTGTCTAACGATCACTGATAAGGGGGCTGGATACGCTCCAAAGAGCAGACGCGGGCTATTTTGTTCCACACATCACTGTGCGCTACGCCGGCCCGGCCCGCTAGCGCTCGGAAGTGAGGGCTTAGAGAAGCTATTGTCGTTGTACGCGCGTATGTCCTTCCTTGTTTGTGTGTGTGCATGTGTGTGTGTGTGTGACGTCGATACCACCCAGAGCCAAACGCTGAAATCTGCCAGGCATGCGTAAAACCTGTTGAAAATGCAAATTGCAACGTGGAACTCAGTGATTGCCATCGGAGCATGTAATCTACGGTGGTTAAAGCATCACTAAGCAGCTCAGTGTTTAACGGCAGGGTTCTCAGCCTCAGGATGTGTTTCCTAAAGGATGATTCCGGCCCCTTTCAACGTGGACCTCATTTCCTTATTTTTTCAGATCAGATCCGATTGGCTCTGACCTAAATATCAACAATTGCTTTGTTGTAGCGTACTTACGGTCTGAGCTGGCCTGGATTACTCATCTCCAATAATTTCAATACAATCAATACAATCACCAATAGAATAGAATGGAATTCCGTAGGATGACATAGAATGGAATTGAATCACATAGACTAGAACAGAATCAAATAGAATAGAATAGAATAGAATAGAATAGGAAGTGGAGGAATCCAGGAATCCTAGGACCATGTTAGCTGAAGCCAGACTTTGTGATACACTTGTAATGTGTAGAACCTCTGACATGTTTTCTTTGTGTGTGAATGAGCAGTTTGGTGTGGTGTTTGAAAGGAATAGAGTGGCCCCTCCCCTTCCGCTGTCCCACATGGGACCTTACTTCAGACAAAACATGAATGGTAAACGGCGAGCGATAAATCATTTTCTTTGTATCCCGTTTGAATTGTGCTGTTTGTCCATTTTTAAAGAGAATTTTGAAAGTCAAGAAAGTCACAGTTTGTCGTAAAACTAAATGTTACTTTACTGTTTCTTGACTTGCAAAATTATTTTTTAAATGGACATCATATGTGTATATCATTCCTCACACGCACACACACACACATTCACACGGACAAACACACACACATACAGTGAACACCAGGCACACTCAACAATGGAGGGGGTCATAAATAATTCATCTCACATTCTGCTCTTAGCTCCCATTTATCTCTGCTATTTTTCCATATTCCATTCTGTTCTGAAAATGGGCTGCTCTGCCCCCAAGGGCTGTGTAACACAGGGACAGTGAGACAGGAAGAGTGACAGGGGGCTATCACACTAGCTCACACACACACACACACACACACACACACTTACGCTCGTGACCACACTCTTTCACAAACACAGCCACTCACAAACACAGACCCGGACATGTGCGCCAATACTCACACACATCCGCACAGAGATACTGTTAACTGTGGCTGACTGATAGAGTGGTATGCCATATATTCAGGGCCGCTGCCGGACTACTGGTGTGGATATGCCCCCTTCTACGCCCGGTCACTGTTGTTCATACCTAATGACCCTCAGCAAATAGGGATCTCCTACCAACTGCCTATTGTGTGTGTGTGTGTGTGTGTGTGTGTTGTGGTGTGTGTGTGTGTGTGTGTTGTGGTGTGTATGTGTGTGTGGTGGTGGTGGTGGTGGTGTTGGTGGCTTTTTTTTTAGAAACTGTCAGTTTTATAGTTATTTAGTTTATATTTAGCCCACCCATGCTAGCAGCAGATGCAGCGAAACATTTGCTGCTACCGCTGGCTTTGGAGGCCGTGTTTTTCCCTTTGACATTATCCATTGATGGTACTTTTTTTCTTTTTTTCTTTTAATCACGATTTCTGGGACAGAAGTAAAACACCAAAAACTAGCGCTTGTTCTGTACAGTCTTAAACCGCAAGAGCAGATTCTTCAGGCCCACATTACTGATTTAGACGTTATTGAGCTGGTATGCATCCTGGTGCTGCACAATGGCTGCCCACAATTAATCGAGTCTGAATCTCATTTACGGGTACTTTGGGCGGGAAATTAAATTTTCTAAGCAGAGACAAAAACAATTTCCCACGTGATGTGAGTTGCAATGTTTCATGCTAACCTTCATGGCTAGCCCAGACAGACAGCTGTAAATTTACCACCCATGTCGAATAAAACCCTCCATTTCAAATAACTCACGTCACCGCTCTTTGCTTCTGTTCAGCGAGTATTTTTTTTATTAAAAAAAACAACAAAAAAACAGGAAGAAAAAAAAGGACCAGAGAGGGACTTTAAGTACCACACCTTTGAAATATTTCATAGTTCTGCTTAAATGTGTGGGTACATGCTGTACTGTGTCCGTGTTTGCATGTGTGGGCTCGTCTCGATCACTGACAGACCAGGAGAGACAGGAGAGGAGTCACTATGCCAGTAAACTATGCCTGTTGCACCTGCCAAGTGGCGTTTGAGAGTGTGAAAATTCAGTCTTCATTATGCAGAGATGCTTCCCCTAGCAGTAAACATGATACAAATAAACATATGTTCAAGCTGGCTCCTTTCCCGTCGTGAAGCCAACCGAAACGTTGTGTCTGGTTTTGATGAGGTAATTGGACTGTTGGCTTATGGAGAGAATTAATGGCCTGATAGACTCAGTATTCCCAGTTTGACTAAGATAGAGATGCTCTAAAACTTTATCCAAAAACTATATCCTACCCACATCCATTGATTTGTCTTTGCCGTAATTAGTTGTCTTCTGTTGGTGTGGACAGAAAAGATTACTTGCAATTTCACTTTTACTAAGCACAGTACAGGTACAAAATATCTTTCCACTGCAAGTAGTGTAACATCAAATCTCCTGATGCACCTGGTTTAACACCAAATTTGACCTATAAAGACATGCAGAAGAAAAAAAAACAGTTATAAGCTTAAAAAAAGAAATGCTTCCCTTAGCAGAAAGCACGCTAAAAATAAAAAATAAACATCTGGGTGCTTCCCCTTAAGGAAGCTGAGACCATCTGAACAGTTGTGTCTGCCCTTGTTGAGTTGAAGGATTTTACTATCTGGAATAATTAAATTAGTTTGCAAGCTTATGGAGAGAATGAATAGCATGATAGGCTTAAGGTGTTTCTCACTTTGACTGAGACGGAGGGGTTCTAGTTGGCAGCTTATGTTCTTGTTTACATTAGAATAATCTAGTTAGGGAAGTGAACAATGTCAAAAAAATCGTTTTAACCTCATGTAATTAATGTACCAGCAATCATCGTGACTAAGCAGCCACAGCGCGGTTCATTTTGAATGACTTGCTAATTGTTAATTGCTGGTCGTGTGTAATGATGCAGTGAGAAGGTAGCTCAAACACCACAAATGTTTTGAAACCAGGAAAAGTAGGTCAACCAATCTGGAGCCGACATTTGCAGAGGGTGTCAAGGTACACTTAACTTTATGCAGGGTTTCAACAGAAATAGCAACGCCTGGGAAAGTCTTGTAATTAAAAAAATTGCGTTTTCCAGGCCTTGAAAAGGGTTGGAAAATGATATTATATATCCTGATCAAGGTTGACAGCTTGGCTGTTGGTTGTCTAGTTACCTGCATAGTTGTCTAGTAAAACTGATTGATTAGTTCCCCTGGAAGAATACAAAACCCAAATAACACATTTCCTGATCATGTGATTCCCAAATGATTGCTATATCTAGCCAAAGCAAGACGTAAGACATTTGAATCATCTGTTTAACAAACAAAATGCAACGTTATGGCACCGACATTGACTAGAAATTACTAGTCATTTGAAAGGTCATTGAAAAGTCACTGGGAAACTGACCCATGATAATAATCATAAAATCAAAAATGATGATAATAGTAATAATAATGATAAAAGTAATAATGATATAACCTTTATTTATAGAGTGCATATGAAAACAAAGTTGCAAAGTTCACAAAATAAATAAGAAATGTGTCTCAAATAGGAATGTAGGCAGTAAATGAAGAATTACAGGTATATCATACTGAAGGATAAAAGACAGAGGTTGGAGTGGCAGGGAAGGGAGCACTCCGTCTTGGGTCGATCACTGCCGGCCTTGCTGTGCTTGTAAATCATTGATTAACTCTGCTGGGAAATTGTCAAACTCACCCAGCTGCACTTGTGGCACTTGGCTGTTACACGCCCTATAGTTTATCAGCTGCTCTGAAACTATGTGATTAGTTTCAGCCACAACAAACCAAAGGTTATCAGGGGTCAACAGACCTCATAGCAGGGACGTGCTTGAACTATGAAGCCCATTTGTCACCGAAACGTCATCCACTCGGAAAGCGGGTCAGCCCTGCAGGTGTGTCTTGATATCTGTGTTAAGGGTTACTTACTGAAGTTATAATAAACACACACAGACACACACTCGCACCCACAGGCACACACACACATCTACATGTACACACACGCACCTTTCGTAGAGAGTTGTCATGGCAGGTTCACACAACAAATGTTTTTTGTTGAACCCTCTCGCCTTTCATTTCCCAGAAACAACGTGACGATTCAATGAGTTTCTGTCTAATGTCTAAATTACTCATTTGTAACTTTATCAGGACAATTAGCTCATGTGTAACTCATTAGTTTTTATTTTTTTACAGGATCACTGGCAGCGGGTGAACACAGCTTCCCTTTCCAGTTTCTCATTCCAGGTAAGCGTGGGGTTTACCTCGGAGGACTTTATTCCTTCATGTCGACGTCACACCCTTCATTGTTTTCTCTGGGATTTTCGCGATAAAGTTTGCGAAAATAGATGACGTAAAGGAGTGGCTTGTCGGTGTGACCACCGATAGCATGTGACTGTCCAGGTCCAATATGTGTCATACGTTAAAAGGAGCCGTTCCTTTGTCTCCAGAACAAAGGTGATATAGTATGAACTTGGCATGGTGCCTAGAGGTCTATTATATCTATAGCGTAAGAAGGTTCAGTACATACTTAAAACTTGAGAGATGTAAGAGGAGCTCACTAATTTTAATGCCCCGGCTTTAATGCTCCGCTTATTGTTCCAAGTGCCAGAGGCTACATTCATTGTAAGTGGATGACATACACCGCATTCCTGAGGCTGAGATGTAAAGTCACCTTTGCCTGAAGACTGACAAAAACATACAAAACAAACTGTGTAAAACAAGAGGCTGAATAGCTGAACACCGCGATTGTTCCCTTTGAACACTTCAGTCTACAGACTCTGCCTGTTGGTTGTGCCTTGAGGTTAAAGTTGCAGGTGTGAGGGCACAGAGAGTGCTGTGACTGTACGGTGTCTTGTACCCGCTCAGGCGTACGCTGAGGTTATTTTTAGTTTCCCAGTCTTGTCGCGCAGTCACTGTTTAATTGGTCGTCATACCCCCATGATTTTCCCCCCTCTCCAGAGTCTAGAGAGCATCAGCGCAGGATATGCTAACTATCAGTTAGTGATGGCTGGCTCACGGGAGGCTAAGCTTTGCATCAGTGCCCCCTGCTGGCACAGTAAAACAGGGCCTGACAAGGTTAACCAAACATGCTCCCCTTCCACGTCCTCAAAATGGGCTTTTATCCTGCTGGAAACACTTGGTAAAAATGAATAATGGGTATTGTAGTGATGTTCTGACCCGGAGCAACTTTCAACAAAGAGAATGGTAGAATAAGCTAAATTGGCTTTGTTTTCATTTTAAGAGATTTGTTTTTGGAAAAAAAACAACCCACAAAACAAAAACAAATGCATTCAAGAAAATTTTTAGAGCAACGATTCAGCGAGGCGAAGGCAGAGATGTCTGTCGGGCGAACATTTGACGGACAAGTGAACCAGCGGCGAGGCGAGCCCGGTGACGGCGCAGGGCTTCGGCCAGAGTGTGGGGCTGAAACCACGGCCTGGAGCTGCAGCCGCCTTGCTAGCCTTTCACACACGGCACCAGGGTTTCAAATCTGACGAGAGCAGCAAGAGGCGGACAGGAGGAGAATGAGGAGAATGCAGGGGGCTGACATGGAAGAATTTAGGGAGGTTGAAGACAAGAGTTGTAGGGTTCCAAGGAGAGTCGTTTTGGAGCCCAGCCAGGCGTTAGTTGGAATAGGCCAGAGCAGAGGAGGGTAAAGGATCTATTTTATCGGAGCGGGAGAGTGATTCTTCAGGATCCTCGTCACAGGCCTCGCATGACAGTTGGTTGTTCCGGGAGACCACAGCGATATTTGTGGCAGTTGCGGTATGAGTTACGGTTGTCGTTTGGTTATGGAGAGGTCTCGAAGGGGCTAGGTTATTCTGGGGAAGAAAATGGCAGGTCGGCCTTGTCAAGGTCGAACGTGATGCGGTGGTAAAACATTCAACTCTCAGCAAGACAAGTGGTGCTGTGTGTCAGACCTGACGACCTGTGTATCAGAGTAGGAAATAGAGAGGTAAAGTTGTCATAGGGATTGTTCACACAGGCAGTTGATATACAATTTTCTCGCGTATTCAACTCAAACCAGATCTTTTCCCTGAAGTCTGAACATCCAAAAAAAGAAAAAACACACAGAATCTGATCGTTTCAAATAAGATTTGAACCACATTCGCATGTGGTTTGCTATCCGATGCAAATCGTATTTATCCGATGCAACTCGTGCCTGGCCGGTCAAATCGGTGGCTAACTCTGACGCCTCCATCGCCGTGACTCCCAAACACCACAAGCAGCCAAGCGTGTCGACGACGTCTAGACAGGCCATCAAATGACTACGCTGTCTAAACAGCGTTAGCGTTAGAAAAGGTCGTGAGATGAGGGGACAGCCAAGAGATTGTGCGTGTAAAGAGAGAAGAGGAGCGTTAAGTCTTACTGGATGAGACGGCGAGGGAACAGGAAGTGGGTCGTGGGGGAATGACCTTCCAAAAACAAAATGAACGCGTAATAGTGAGGGTGAGAGAGCGACAGAAGAACCACCTTAATCACCTTTTCATGTATCCTGTAAGCTTGGGGTCCCTCAAGAGAGGAGTAAAAAGGAGTTTCTACTTAGAGGACAGGAGCACAATGGTCTGGAGAGGGGCTGCAGGAGTATGCAGAGAGGGAAATACAGAGACGAGAGGCAGGCACAGACTAACTGAGCACAAGGAGAACTTGAGGAGTAAACGAGGTTAGACGCAACGATGAAGTCGATGGCCTTGTTCCAAGAAATGGGGAGTTGAATAAAGTGGAACAAATGAGGGAGTTTAGTGCCTTCCTCTGTCCTTCCTGCGTGACTTCCTGCCGATACGGAACCTTGTCCTTGTACGAAGATGTGCCTGAATGTGTGTTCAGCTAATTAACTGATTGTAAAGCAGGAGAGGGGCCACTTTTTAAGAGACTATGTGTGAAGCCAAGCCTGGACAATAACCAGTTTGACCTATTGAACTTCAATCGAAAGAGTCTGGATGGAATTCTTGTATAATTACAGCCTGTAGTCTAGTGGTACTGTGGAGCGGTGTAGTGGGTCAGTGTGTGTGTGCAGTCAACAGACTGACCTGGGCCCGCCCTGCAACCCAAATGCGCCAATGAACATTCAGGTGAAGGATGTCAATCAAGTCAATGGCACGCAAGTCGACAGCTCAGGGAAAATGGTGACTAAACGGAAACTGAAACCAACCAAAAACCTGCGCTGGTAAACTAGACATTCTGTTGCAGAGGTGACACTGGAATTCAGTTCATAGATTATATATGTAAGAAGTCTACTTTGACCAAAACAAGAGGTTAAAAATAATGACATCGTCAAAATCCCAACCAGCTGCTTTGAGAACAAACACGATTCCTACATGCATAAAAGAATACTCCGCAAACGGCCCCGTTCTACTCAAACAGTGAGGTTCCCCCACAGAACACCACAGAGCTTCGAATTGTTCATCTTGATAGAAGCACAAAAAACTGTGGCACAACTCTAACATAATCAGATAGTTGCTGTGGAGACAGACCCAGGGGTCTGAGGAAGTTCTTCATCCAGGCATGCAGAGACACAGTCAAGCCCAATCCCTGGCCAGCGGTAGTGGTCATGGGCAGCGGACTCTGCTGTGTCCCCAGGGAGAGGGCACTGGCAGCCTGCTGCTTCAGTCTCCCCGCCCTCTAGCACCCTGCCTCTGCTGCCAAATCTGTCTGCAACCAGACAACCACCCTGCTCCCTGAGTTAATCCTCACTGACAGCAGCAGCCTAGTCCCAGGAGCAGCCAACACACTGAAATTATCATCCAAACGAGGAATTCTCATTCGAAACAACAGAACGCGTAGCGGCGAGGATCGAGAGAGCGACAGAACGGTGTATATTAAAAACGCCTTGGTCACCTTTTCATGAGTCCTGTGTGGACATTCATATGAGGGCAAATGATAGAATGAGGATGAAAGAGTATTTAAATGTGTTGGTAGGCAATTCATAGTGTGATATGCGATAACAATAATTGCAGTTTTATTCAGCACTGCTGCCTTTTAAGAGCACAGATAAACACATGATCCGTGTACACAATTATCATTCATTTTGAATCATTTCGTCTTTGAATCTTATCCATCCTTTATATTTCCTCTTCTCCTTCGACCCCAAGCATCAGTCTGTGTGTCTCCAAGCTGTCTCTCTCTCTCTCCCCGAATAGACATTTGCGTCTTCCTCTTCTTAGATTTCCTTGCCTTCACCCTTCCTTCCTGTCTCCTTGTCTTCTCTGGTGTTTCTGGAGCCACTAAACACAGTGGGTTCCTTCTCCATTTAACATTAACATCTGCAGGCATCACACTGTTGTGCTCTTACGTCTAGTGACAGGGCTGTTAGGAGCCATGAATAACTCTTACTGATTCATTGCTTTGAAGATGTAATTTTCCTTCTTACATTGTTTGAGTTTATACAAAGGAAAGTATGTTTACAGTGTATAAGTTGTACATATACTTATACATTTGCAGGTTTTTGTATGTTGATAATGATTAACATTGGCTAGGTTTACATGCCGCAGAGTTCTGGATACTTGCTTATATCCCAGTTAAGGTCTTATGTGGGAAAGGAAGTTTATGAATAACCTGCTCTTCAATATTCCTGCATCCCATAAGTAAACACAGTTTCCTCTTCGTGTGTGTTCTCTACGTAGTTCTATATGTGTTCTACTGTGAGTGAATTAGCAAGTCAAGTAAGCTAGTTACATACACAACAATACTGAAAACTGCTATTTTCTTTCTTCCCTTTTGATAACCCGATTTTAAAGTTGGTCCTGCTGTTAGCCCTGCTGTTAGCTCTCCTTAATAGTAGTCAAAAAACAGTAGTCAAAAACTATCAATCATTACCCCCAATAATATCCCTTACTATTTTTAACGCCAGATTCT
>OMKK01035469.1:0-20478 GCA_900302305.1 Polymixia japonica | reverse complement strand
TCCCAACCTCCTTCGAAGGGCCCTTTGGGAAGATAGTTTACCGCGTGAGAGCGGTCATCGACACGCCTCGCTTCTCCAAGGACTACAAATCCCAGAAGGCATTCTACCTACTCAACCTGCTCAACCTCAATGAAGTGCCCGACATTGAGGTAAGGTTTTAGATTTTTCATTTATGCAGCTTTTGTTGGCCTTTCCCTGTGCTCCTTATATCCTTCCCCAAACTAAAGAATTAACATAGTCCGATGCCTGCTGGTCAAAACAGTGGAGTTAAATATCTTATAAACATGATTTAGAGGCAGAAGACGATGGGGGATTTAGTAAAGCTGTACAGCTTTGATCGGGATTTATTCCGATTGAGGCTTATTTGATTTCAGCAGAGCAGGCTCTAAATAATTTTCTCCTTTACTCCCATGCATTATTTATCGTGTATTATCTTCCCCTCATGCGCTGTCCGTTTGTTACCCAATGTTCCGGACCTCGGGAAGGACAGATTGTCGCCACGGCGTCGCTGTCGCTACCAAGGCCTACTGATGCCCAACAGTAAACAACTGTGTCGCTTGCTGCTTTGTCTGTCCGCCTAGCACCCCAGTTACGCTGTGACTACTAAGAAGTTCAGTTACCTCCTGGTGAAGACAGGAACCCTGATGCTGAAAGCCCGCAGTGACCTGAGGGGCTACACCCCTGGTCAGATCATCAAACTAGCCGCTGAGATCCACAACAAGTCTGGCAAGGACACAGGCTGCGTGTTGGCCAGTCTCATACAGGTAACAACTGAATTACAGTTATCGATTTGATAATAAAAATAATAATAGTAATGAGTTATTTGTATCATGAAAACAGATACAAAGTGGTTTACAGACATAAAGCAATAATAAACAATTAAATTGCCCTACATATTCTCTACTTGTGTTATGCTTGTGTATACCTTAATTCTTTGCTGCTGCAATGATCTAATTTTCTAACAGGGATCATTAATATTGTATCTAATCTAATTTAATTTAATATAATATAATCTCATCTAATCTGATGTGCTGCTAGTTATTTCTTCAATCATTGGTTACAAGAGGTGCAGTTACTACAGGATGCAGCTCTCCTGATGAGAATCACATGGTGCTGTGTCTTCTGCTCCCTGCCTGTCATGATAATTTAAACAGCCAGTCTGTTTTTCATTTGAAAGTGACTGATAGAACCCACTGGATTGGGGTCACACATGAGAATCACAAGACTAGTACTATGACAGATGGTGCTTCATGTGAGACTAACACTAAGGTGTTTTTCAATAGAGATCCTCACTGAAAAATAAATGATCCAAGAACACTTAATTCACGTTTGTGTTGATGTACTCAGCTTACAAAGTTTCAATCATTTCGGAAATCCTTAATGTCTTGAACTACTTCAAGACAACACGGTTGAAGATGGAAAAATATATGTTTTTAAACTATTTCTTAATTAATTTCAAGCATATTTTTAGCATCTGGAATGAAACTCACAAATCTTAAACCACAATGAAATATTGCCTTTATACTAGAAAGTGACCTATAAAACCAAACGGCCTGTGTACGACCTCCGGACCATAGCAGAGGTGGAGGGAGCGGGGGTGAAGGCAGGAAAGCATGCAGAGTGGAGGGAGCAGATCATTGTGCCTCCTCTTCCTCAGTCCGCGCTGGCTGGCTGCAGCCTCATAGAGGTCGATTACTTCATTCAGGTGAGAGACATCTCTTAGACACTAAGGTACTCTAAGGTCACACTAAGGTCAACACATACTCTGAGCTTGCTTGGTTGGCTCACTTTAGTTGTTAATCTCTATGTGAGGGTTATAGTGATGGTATTCATGATAATGTCACACCTCATCATTTTGGTAAAGTTCTCTGTAAACCAGGTCAACACTTACCATGACATTGGCCCTTGTTTAGGAAGCCAGCATAGGACCAGAAATCCATGCGTTGGGAAACTTGTGTTTTTAAGTAAACACGGGAACATTTAACAATGCCCTCTGATATACATGTGAGGTATAAATCTCCACCTGCTTGAAAAGAGTCAGATGATTTGCATATTGATATTGATTTTTAAATAAAATATTGATATTTTATATAAAATATCTGCTATTTAAGTAGAGCCTGACTCTGATATTTACTTTACCTTTCTCATAGTGTTGCAACCAGAGGTTTATACTCTATCCTTATAAACAAGATCACACTTAATGAAAGAAAATTATAATACCATAATTTGTTTGGCGGCGTTAAGCACTGGTCTACTAGACTGTGTCTGCTTTAAATTTTTTATTTTAAGCGTGAGAATGATCTCGCAAGTGTAATCGAGTTCAAATGAATTAATACCGTCTTGCAGGATAATGACTCATTCATTTCAAGGTCAAATTGGAGCATTACACCTCCCTTGATAAACCAGGGACATTGTTTCTTTGTGGCTGTTGCAGGTATCGCTAAAGTCTCCAGAGGCAGTTGTTACTCTGCCAATTTACATCGGGAACATTGCTGTGAACTTGTCTCCCTCGAGGCCCATGGCCTCTAGTCCAGATCGGCCGTCAACCGCAGCCTGCAGCCGAGGAGGGGTGACCCCTAGCGCTCCACCGGCAGAGGACCTGGAGGGAGAGCTGTGCGCAGGAGGCCCAGCCAGCGAGGAGATCCCCACCAAGAGTCACTCTCAACAAGACCCGTCGGGGCAGCCGGTCTCCATGTCGCCCAGCGCGTTCAACCATGCCCCGGGCGCGGCCTTCCCTCCCAGCCACCGACGGCCGGACGCCAGCGACGGCTCTGCTCCACTGTTCTGTGTGTCCACCGGGGCCACCATACCTTTCTTCGCTGAAGGAAACGCCACTCCAGTCCCTACGTCATGCTCTCTTATCCTCCCTCCGGAATACAGCAGCTGGGACTACCCGCATGGTGCGTTTCTCTCTCCTGAGATCACACACACACACACACACACACACACACACACACACACACACACACACACACACACACACACACAGAGATGCAGCCACATGCTAATACTAACCACCGTGACTCAATAGATTCATTTGGTGGCAGCATCTGAACTACGGTGACATCATCCATCAGCAGCATTTTCACATACAAATTTTGCTATAGGTTCCTTACTATTGGTACAATATCACTGACCTCACACTAACCTAGCTACCTCACATTGTACATTGGACTGCATCACAGCAATGTGACTGCTAAAGGTGCGAATGCAGAGTTAAAGTGGCAATCTCGAAGATCTCTGTTTTGTTGTCTTTGGCGGCACCTATGGCGAAAAGCGGTAATCGCAGGTGTGTTTTTGGACCTCACTTCAAAGGGAAAACACTAATTTGAATGCATGGCGGGGAAGTCGCCACAGACACCTGGTTCTTAATACTCATAATACTGCAAATGCAAGGGCTTTCATCAGTGGGCCATAGGCTCAATCACCATTGTGTTACCTCATTCGGAGATAGAGAGAGAGGAACAGAGATCTTTGAGATTGCCACTTTCAGAATTGACAACAATACATTTGAGCAACAGTACGATGTTGTCTGTAATACCATAATCATATATTTTATTTTATTTTTTCGTCCTTTTGTCTTACAGAGCCCCCTCCCACCTACGAGGAGAGCTGCAGCAGCACCAACTCCAGTTTCAACAGTAGACAGTAGTGGAGCAGGTGATCACGTATACTGGCCACGCCCACCCACAACCTATCTACACTACCCCCCGCCCCCCCGCAGAGAAATAAGGATGATGTCGCCTCGGTTTGAAGAGGATGGAATACAGCGCCTCTCGCTAGATTGTTCTTGTTTTGTTGTATGTACAAAGAGGATCGTATCTGATTTTTTGATGTTATCCCAATACCCCAAGGCAGTGTCAGATAGAGTGGGTGAACTACACTGTGCCTGAAAGTACTACAGCATTTTAAACAATTCTTGCATCTGTGATGCCTTGTAATTGATTCGGGCCTACCTGAGGGTCACATTTGACGAGACCAGAAGTTGGCCTTCGTTGTCGTGTAAATCTGAATGTGCACTTGTTGTTGTTGTTTGTTGTTGTTGTTATTGTTGTGTTTGTGGTCCACCACTGTCCTTCTGCATCTAAGCTCTCCCTATCATAACTAGGAGCTAGTTCCTTACTGGACGTCTGGAGTTTTATCTAGTTGTAGCCATGGATCCTAGTCTGTTGCTTAAGTCCTAATTTAAAAAAACAAAAAACAAAAACAAAACATTATTATAAGCCTAGCATATCCACTTCACTTCTATGCAGCAGGGATGTTCATTCACAGCATGTTTTAAATTACAGGCTAGGCTCATTTTGCTGCAGCTGGAACATCAACACAGGCATGCTCTGTCTGCCCCCTTGTGGTCGTCACTGGAACAAGCCTTACCGAAACCCACATGTTAAAACTGGAACTTACGATGTTCAGCCATTCAGCCATACTTAACCAACTCCCCGTGTCTGTGATGCATCAGCTGAGGTCTGTTGCAACCAGCTGCATAGAGTTACAACTCTATGAAACCTACTCTTACAACCTATATCACTGACTGTTTATGGAAAATGGCAAAATGAGATTAGTTATGCATTCATTACATCTGATGCAAATACTGTTTCTCATTTCTCTATTTTATTTTTAGGCCTTACTTAGATTGTATGTTGGTTTTCCATGTATGTTGCCTTAACTGATCTCTAGCGGTATCATATGTGAGATGAAGAACCTTTGAAATGTCAATGCAGACTATCAGCATGTTGTGTACTAACAATACACAAGACGGCACTTTTTGAAAGTTTTAACATTGTGCATGTATATCTTCGAGTGTGTTGCTGTGTTTGCACATCCACCCTGTGTGTATTTGCGTGTGTGTGTGTCTGTGTGTTTGCTTGTGCGTGTAGGTGTGTAATGACTGTCCCTAGTTACTCTACCAGTTCATTATTTTGAACAGATGTTTAATCCACCTGCAATCTGTTTCACTCTTACCCAACGTTTTGAGCTAGCTTTCTGACTCAGTCTCATTTCATTGTCTGCTCTAGACAGTTTTCTTTGACTCTGTACTATAAGCATCAGTGTGAATATATTGTTCTTATGTGGCAAAAGAATGGCCGTGAATGATTTTGTTAAGTATAAACACTGTATGATGTGTGTGATAACATGTTTCTTGTCAGTTTTAGCATAATATCAAAGCCAAGCTCAACTTTGAATTCTGTGAATACTCTTGCAGAAAAACCACGGTCCAGTGCTGGTGTTGGTTCCTGACAGCTCTTGATCTTGTCACATCGTTCCCGTCAAATGGTTTTGACTACCGGTTTCAGTTCTGACATTTTGGCAGATAAACTGCTTCTATTTTGGTAAACTTGACAATGTGCTCCCAAGCTACTCTGGCTCTAAGTGGTTGTAAATGCATGCCTTAAACAATCTCCATTACCATCACCTGATCAGCTGCCGTCACCATGCAAGAGCCTGTGATATAGGCTTGCTTCTCCTATCCTGTCAGGATGGAAGTTAGGAGTGCTTTTACGGTACTTCCTGTTTCATCTCCCCGGGACTGTGCTAAGTGCACTTGATGTATGCCAATGTAGCGCTGAGGATAGTCTTCAGTGACTCTAAACCCAGCTTGTGGACCTTAGACCTGCTGAACAATGTTTTTATTATTAGTACTTTAGAAAGGACAACAAATGTGCAATTCCTTTCATTGCCAAGAATGCTACAACATGCTTGGTTTTTCTGAAGTCATTATGCTGCCTTTATCAATCCTTTTTCTGTTTAATTCTTCCTCACAAAAAGGTACTATAGCTTTATGAATCCCAACATGTTCTATGTTCATTCTTCTTTACATCATTCATCGTTCATCATTCTTTTCTCCTGACATATTGATGAATGGTGTGTGGTTTTGTATTTTTCTACTTGCAAACTGTTTACAGGTGCATCATACAGATAAAAAATAGTAGCACCTTGGTAAATAGATGTAATATTCCAATTTTCTGTGCAGAATCAATCAAAGTTGTACAGTATAACAATAAAATTATCTGCCATGTCTTGTTGTTTATGTGTTAGCAGAGTTTTCTTTGTGGTTATAAAATGTGAGCACACTAGGCGAATAAGCATTACAAAATCAACTAATAGTTTTCATTTTCACATTAAACACAGCCGCCCTCCAGCTAATTTTACTTCCTGCTTTCCCCCTCAATTTTTCTCCAAACAGAAAATGGGGGCGGGGTTAGCAATCGAATGTCACCCAATAGCAACACCATGGCAACCAGTGATAAACAAAGTTGATTCTCACTGACACTTGTTAAGCGTGACAGCTTGGATAGTGATACGTCACTTTTTGCAAATACGGTTTTAGGAGGACCTTGAAATTTGGCACGAAAATAATTTGTCAAAAATGTACTGTGTGATATTGATTGATGATGATTGATGATATCGATTTATAGCAGCAGGGGTTTGCATAAGAATATTACAGCTCAAAAAGGAAAAAAATATTGGAGGTTGGCTTTAATATCTAGATGAAAGGGAAACCATGTAGGGGAGACGCAGAAGGGATCTAGGGGATTTAGTTAGTCCATGAGATCCTGAAGATTATGTTTATGGAAGGAGGGATGCTGCATGTGTAATGGAAGTTATCACTTGTCCTATATGCTGCAAACCTGAGTACGTGTTGAAGTACTGCCTTAAACTATAGTTCAAGTGTTCCATAAAGACGGTTTCACAAACAGCCACCAAAAGAGAATGAGAAGACTAGAGCAAGAATAAGAAGGCTACTGTGGCCTGTTGAGGTATCACCTATGGCTCTGTTGACTACAGAGAAGCACTTCATCAGTTACCATAGTAACTGCTGAACCCAAATCAACCAGCTGTTGTGTCATGCAAGGACACGCAGACATTATGTCTGTTTGAAAACAATGCCATGCAAATGAGACAGAAGGAGACAGACAGACAGCCAGACAGACAGACAAAAATAGAGAAAGAGTGAGATGATGTGAAAATTAACTGAATTAAATAGATTAAATGAATTTAATTCAAGTACAATATAGGTCATACTGGGAATGGTAGTACTGTTGTACTGGCCCATTGCCTTGCCCAGCTGCTGTCTGCCTGCAGAAGGTCTCCCTCTAGTGCTTGTAGAGCGTCCTAATAAGTTTTATTTTCCATCTTATGTTACCATTCTATCCCTGTTTTTATGTTCATTTTATGTCTATTTTTATGTGAAGCACTGTGCATGTAATTTCTTTATTGTAAAGCACTAAAGAGCTGCATTTCTTGTATGAAAGGTGCTATATAAATAAAGTTTATTATTATTATTATCAGTAGTAGTAGTAGTACCCTGGGGCTCCACAGTCTGATAGTGAAGCATTAGAGGAATAATGAGCTGCTCACTAAGAGCTTGCTGATTGGTTGAAAGGGTTCCGCAAGAGATATACATGATATTCCAAAGGTAAACAAAAAAGTGGTAAAAATGCCATTATTGTGATTGAACTACTTTTTAAGAAGATGGTGGAATAAAATTTACCCTAGAATATAATTCATGGAATGGCTTGCTGTTGACCTGGTTTATTCTTTCAGCAGTTTGCACAGCATAAGTGGACTCATGAGAAAAAAAAAAATATTTGAGGAAAGTGTTCTAAAAATATAATTTAGTAACCTCATAGTAAGCTCATTCAAAAGGAATGAAGTGAAATAAACTATTCATTTTAAGTTTTTTTAGCTTGTCAACTCCAACGTAGCTTCAACTACGTCCAAACTGTAATGATAAAGATAACTGCTTGGGCATAGAAAGATTATCTGGGTTTCTTTTTTAACTAACCATTAACAGACAGAGGGGTGGACTTTAACAATGGTAGATAATCTATCAATCAGTCATCTTTCAGATTCCACTGTCATTTAGAAATACACATTCATTTTTACAATACAACAGCCACAACCTCAACAACTGCCACCAAAATGTTCTTGCTCAAAACACTTTCAGAGAAGGGCCCAGAATGGAGCCTTGAGGTACTCTGCAGTTCAATCTGTTTGGAGGGGGATATGGCATCACTGAGCTGCCTATAAAATAAAAACAATTAACAGCATTATCTGTAATTCCCACAAAATCTCAAGATGCTCATAAAATAAAATAATTACTAAAAAGCAACAGAGTTCAGTGCCAGAGCTGCAGCGCCCTGACAATAAATATAACAAATATTCCTGTGCATCAGACTAATCCTTGAGTGGTAGGTAAAGAAAAAAGAGCTAATGACAAAAGGTCATTTTATTTTAAGACTGGAGCAATTCGGAGGAAGTGTAGAAGACTGATATGGGAGAATATATATGATTCAAGAAGAAGTGGACGACATGAAGTATATATTGAAGGGATGAGATTGCAGGTTACAACAAAGATAGGGACTAGTATAGTGAGTCAGGAGGGTGAGGAGACAAGAAGGTCCTGAAGGTATGGGCTAGAGTTTGAGGCTGGATCATGTCCTGAAGGTATGGGCTAGAGTTTGAGGCTGGATCATGTCCTGAAGGTATGGGCTAGAGTTTGAGGCTGGATCATGTCCTGAAGGTATGGGCTAGAGTTTGAGGCTGGATCATGTCCTGAAGGTATGGGCTGCAGCTCCCCCAGCCTGCTACATATACAGTGTGAGTCCAAAAGGCCTTTTGTTGTCTAAAGGACACAGTATATAGTACAGGGTCAAATGCAAATTTGAGTTACAAGTTACATGGATAGTTACATGGATATAGAAATGTCCTAGTATTATCTTGGTATTATTGTTTAGCTAAGTATTAGTATTATTAGATATTATGATTATCTCATAGCTATTGTTGTTATATTTTGATTCTTTCATTTTACATCGCTATTTCACAGTGCTATATAAATATAGTCCTTATTAGGGTTTCAAGCCTGTTGTTTTTGTTTTTGAGAGGTGTCACTTCAACAGATTTTATGCAAATCCTATTTCTCCTACAAAGTTGATCCAATCTTCCAATTCTTCAAGTTACTTACATGTTACATACTTGGGGTGGTTCCCTGAGTGTGTCAGACTACGTTTGGTCATAGTCTGTAGCAATAACAGTGGTTTTTCTTTTCCAACAATGTTGTCTCAACCTCCATCAAATGTTACACTCATATGTCAGCATATGTCAACAACCTATATCATGCCTTTTCGGTAGAATTTTCATGTTTGTAACTGGTGGGTCAAGAAGCACAAATTAAGTTGTGTCTTCTTCAATTTAACAACAGTGTTGGCGATAAGTGGTCTTTGCTGTGGTGTTTTTGCAATACATTTTCCAGAGATCACCTGGCAATCAGTACTGTGATGTTGGAAGACGGTCATTTTCCTCTTTAACACGCTTGCCTCCCTCTGAGCAATTCATCTGTTCATTTTTTTCCTTGGATTTTGCTGTTGATGAGTGTCTTTAGGTCTTTTCTTTGTGTGTTCATCCATGGTCATGCTAGCTAACTACAGGATTCCTCTATTTATTTAAAAAAGAAAAACACTGCTGGAAAAGTAAATCACATTACTCCCCGTGCACCTGAGGACTTTTTCCTGATATATCGGCTGTTATACCAATAGGCGATAGAGAGTAATAAAACTGATGTTTATTTCTAAGAGAAAATTATGAATTGCCACTATAATGCTAGAGCAATCAAACATGTTTGCGAAGGGTTCCAAAGTATTTCAGAACACATTTGTTTGTGGTCTATATTGCCACCAGGACTAATTGGCAATTATTTAAATGGTGATATCTCAGGCCTTGTTTCACCTACATCTACAGCACTTGCATAGGAATGTCCTCTTTTGTGGTGTACAACTTTGCCAAAACAGCATCATGCTAACATTCTTGCTTGGCCCATGGGCTTCACCCTCTACACCTCAAACTTCAGATTCAACTCTGGGTAATGTCGCCTCCAGAAGTTCTCTGCTGACCCCTCTATTATGGAATGCATTAGTAAAGGAAAACAGGAAGAATGTGAGTCTGGTGGTGAGTTTTGTCAGATGGTACAAAGGGAATCACTTGCAGCATAATGTCAACAAGACCAAGGAGCTGGCTGTGGTCATCCCACAGAGCAAGAAGTCATTGACGCCGGCCATCTTAAAAGCTGCTAGGCGTGCATGTCAAAAACAAATTGGACTAGTCTGACAACATACAGCCAGAGGGCAGAGCAGAATGTTCTTCTTAAGAGGTCCTTCAATGTATGTAACAGACTTCTGCTCACATTCCAACAGTCTGTTGTGGCCAGCACACTGTTGTCTGCGGTTGTGTGCTGGGGAGGCAGTATCAAACCAGGGGGATACAGGCAGGGTTAACAAGCTGGTGAACAAGGCTGGGTCTGTAACTGGACTGAGCCTGGACTCCCTTGGAGGTGGTAGCAGAAGGGAGGACGAGGGCTAAACTGAATTTCATCTTAGACAATACCTCCCACTGCTCTGCAGTGAGTGGGTGCAGGTACAGAGCACAGCCAGCTCCAGCTCGTCCACTGAAGTACACGTAAGTCTAGCCTCAGCCAGCTGGGAGCCTGGTGGGGCAGGGCACCAGGCCTTATCTGAACTCAGTTGATATATTGTTAGGGTAAATAGTTTTGTTTTTCTACAGCACACGTCTCCAGAGCAAAAACAAGTTTTCTGTACAAAATGTAAATATTGATGCAGATTATGCACAACCTGTATTTTTGCATACTTCATATTCTCATATTTCCTCTTTGTTATATATTGAATGGATACTTATATTTAATCTATTTTTGTAAAGCACCTATTTGTGATATTGTAATCTTCATATTGTATGTGTTCATATTTTGTGTCTTGCTCCCCTTTGCTCAGTACTGTATGTTCTACTGCTGTCTTTTTCCACAAGCAAAATACAACACATACAGAAGAGATAAATACATATTAACACATATATTTTCCACATCTTTTTCTTCATTCTTATATTTTTACCTAATATATTGTAGTGTAGCTCTATTTATATGGTTTTCCTTCTTCTCTGTGATCTATTTTCTTCTCCTTCAGTTACATAATTTCCCCACGGACAATAATAAAGTTTCATCCAATCAAATCAAATTAGTCAAGATTAGTTGCTAATCAATGACAGACACACAGGTGTGGCATTACACCGGTATGGAGAATCGATAAATGTGACGTATGCATAGTGGGCGGAGTTTACGTACAGGCACCATGGCTTCGGTAGGATCCGAGGTGAGTATGAGACCCGGTTACAGCAGACTTGTTTTACTAGATTAGTGTTTCGCTTGTTCGGGGAAATTAGATGATTCCCGGAGACTGGAACGCTTTATTAATATGATGGCACGTTGTCTGAGGAAGTCGGTTAGTCGTACATTTTACAACCTGGAGCCCTTTGCTTTTGTGCTGGACCGGAGGGCAACTGAATGTGCAGGAAGATGCTATGCCCGGGAATCTGAATGGTCCTCGTGGACGTGTTTAAAGATATCGGAGGTATCTTAACAATACACGCTCCGGGGTCACGTCGGGATCCTGCTTCTCTCAGCTTTAGCGGTCCAAAATAAACTGCAGACATGCATGCATGCATTTTAGCAAATAACGCTCAGCTGATGTTTGTACGATATCTACGACTCGGTAACAAGCGGCGACTCCACCGCGGGGCTAACTTAATTGCACACGGGCGGTTCAATGGCTAGCAACCTAGCTAGTTAGCCGAACCCTACACACTTCTTAATTCGAGACAATGATTGACAATTTAAGTTATTATCCCATATAAACTACTCTGTCATCGAACATCAAAGCGAGCAACTACATGACAGCGTCGCTACCAGCGCGGCTACAGACGTCGGATACATTGTTACAGATGCGACCCAAAGAATGTTGTGAAGGCAACACTGGGAACCTTCCACTTAAAAAATAGACGTGCTCTTAAAACCGGCGGCATGTTCTCTCCGCGGGGCTTTGGTTGAATACTGTTGTCATTCAACGCTTGTCAGTATTGATCGTATTGATGCAGAGCTTATCTTCAATATGTATCATCAAAGTCGCTACGGTTCTCGGTAAAGGAGCACACGGCGTGCATCGTCCTGTCTTGCCCGACAAGTTGCGGCGTTGTTTCAACAAGGTTTCTGCAAATCCAACTGGACTTATTTATTTATTGTCTGGCTACAATGTGGCAGAAGTGCTAATGTTTCATTCTTTGTTTCTTTTTCTCTTTTGAGAGAGGATCTGTACTTGTTCGATAGAGGTCGCTCAAGTTGCATTTTATGGTTTAATAATTGTGCAGTGTCTACATGTGTGGGTTATATGGTATTGCAGCCATGAGTGCTGTTATATTTATTATAGCCCTTTAATCAGTAGCCTGTCGTATACATCATTTTGAGTTATTTGACTCTAGGTATTTATTCGGCGCATTTCCTGACCGTTCATGTTACATACTGCCCCCTAAAGAGTATGCAGCAGGAATACACTGAATGGTCATTTTATCTTCCTCAGTCCTTCATGCAATATCTATGTCTGTAGTCATGTGTGCTGCATTTGGATCATTTTTGGCATTGTGATGGGATTAAACATCAAAGTTTTCTGGACTGTGTTCTTAAAATGGATAATAAATCGTAAGCGGTATCAACTTTCAGCCACACACACACCGTTATGTTAAAGCTGGAATCCAATGAAAGTATTGTCCTCAATTCAGTAATGGTGAGACTCGGGTTACTGATACCCTAAACCTTAAAATTTACTTGGATGTTGAGTTGTTGTGTATTCACAGGCACAGTGTTATGTGGATACTAGCTCATCCAGATTGAGGCCATGTGTGGGATAAGTTATAAATATGTATTGAGGGTACAACTATGGATTCTGAATATCCATCAAATATTAAAATAATCTATACTCTAGAAAAAGGGGGTGGGGGTGCTATGTTGGATCATTTGACTCTTGGTCCAAAGCGGCCAGCTGACCAACAGAGGGCAGCCATCAATGGCACAAGTCGGTAATTTGCCAAGCAGAAGAAATGGCAACGCCCCACTCCTCATTTGTTGTGTAGGCTGTACTTCTGACTGTGCTGTTTGTTTGGCAAAATCAACAATAACTACATGTGCTAGGCGTGCTCTTGTTGAGTAGGTGGAAGTGGATCAGTGCTTCCTGTGTCTTTTCAATCAACCAGTTGACTCAGCAGTAGTCTTTAATAAACTAGTTGACCGCTCAACTGCAAGACAAAATTGTCAGCTTGTCAACCCATAACCAAACCTCTGACAAATAGTACTAATATGTTTTTACCCATTTAGTGCTTGTGTTCCACTATCTGCTGTAGAATGAGAGTAGAACACATAACTTTTCTTTACACAATAATAAAGAAATAAAAGGGGAATCCAGTTAAGTGAATAAGCCAAATATTGGCATACAGTGCTAATTAATCTGTATTTATTATCTTTTGATATTACTCCTGCTTGACTAGAAAAACGATCTACTGCCATTACAGCTTTATTATGAGAAGACACCATAAATAATACCTTTTTTTGGCAAGTGAGCACTGATATGGGAAGATGGTGAGGAGGCTATTACTGCAACAAAAGCAACAATGAGAAATATTATGGGAAAATGTTTAAGTGGACAATGGTGAATACTGATAAGGGGAACTGTTATTGCATTATTGTTTTTTTCAGTAAATAAAAGTAATGAAACTATGCTTTATAGGTAGTGTATGTCTATAGAATGTGTTGGCAAGTGCATTTTATGTGGTTTAATGGGCTATCTCCTCTATTCTGATATATTTTTACAATTAGGCCTAAACCAACCTGAAACTTGGAGAGTAACGTAGAAGTGAACCAGACAGGAACCAAAACATTATAGGAAAATAAATATATTTTTCATTTTGAACTGTTCTTTCAAAGTACACTTTGGCTACGTACACACTGGCAGTTTTTGGTAGTGACAACCATAATTAATAAAGGGATACCTGTGTGTGTGTGGTACAATGTAGCAGAGCACAGTTGATTTGTGTAGGGACTAGGGTTGGGGTTCGATAGCATTTTATCGAATCTGAATCCAGTATGGAATCTGCTTATCGAATCTGAATCCATTCAAATCCTTTATCAAATCTTTTTGGTACATTGTTAGGGAAAATAGTGGACAGCATGGGGAAAAGTGATCTGATATGATACTGCTTTTATTGCCCTGTTGAATCCACAGATTCAACAACCTTTTTACCATAATATATTGTTTTATTATGCCACAGCAATTGATGGCAGTTGTAGAACAAAGATCCAGATTTTTGGGAAAAAAGGTTCAATAAGAGATTTATTTAACGCTGAGTTTATCGAATCCGGATATTTTATCAACTTGGAACTATTGAACCCCAACCCTAGTACGAGTAAAGGGAGTCACTCCCTTTTTCCAATGTTACGAGCATCGTGAACAGTGTCGGTAACCATAGAAACGCGTATCAAAGCCTCAAGCTGAAGGTATACTACAAAAGACGAAAGAACTTTACGAAAAAGAGCCACCAACAAACATGTCCCCGAAAACCATTGCATCTATACTCAATACGTACTTTGTGTGATTCATCTCAGTTTAACCATGGCAAGTTATCACATTGTTTACCAGATAGGAAAATAACTCAAAGAAAGTTGAACTCTGTCCCCCAAACCCAACTTATGTGACCAACTGTGATGCATCCAACCATGTGATATTTGGATCAATTGCAAACGACAAGGTATGCAAAGGACGAAATGTTGCAGAAATATTTTGCTCTGGGGGCCAATGCACACTGTGACAAAAGAAGTCGAACCGCTTTGTGTTTTTGTCCATTTTGGTGCCAAAACGAGCAAGCAAGCTATTCATCGGCAACTGCTAGCAGAACAACGGTTGCATAACCTTGCCCTTTTGGCAAAGTCATAGCTATCCAATGGTCCAGACAGTGTGCACAGGGTGGTTACGGACAAGGTCATTGCCCTATGATGCCAAGAAAATGGTGAGTCACAGGAATCCGACCAGAGTGGATGACTTCATTGGTCTTGTTGAAAACCACCACGTCAACATTGAAGTTCTGAGGTTTGGCAAGATGGATCAACCAGAGGCTGGCAAGAGCACGAAAGTCCCAAAAGGCCACCCTTGTGGGGTGGGAACCAGAGCCCGATGACAAAGTGTCAAGATGACGACGGATGCCTGGGCCCATGGATAGGAGGAGGTGATTTGACTGTGGAGAGGTGGGACACCTGGCCTGGGACTGGGAGGCCGATACATGCCCCAAAGGAAACCTCCAAGCTTGTGTGTGCCACCCTTGGGACTGCAGCCCCACTTGACCCAGTTCAGGGGAGGAATTGTAGAGGAGGAACTGAGATCGATGGAAGCTGAAGGTGGAACCTTCTTTAGGCCAGTTTTGCACAGCCCAAATGGAGGATCCCAATCTGATGTATGCCTAAAGCATTTTACAAGAGATGGAGGGGAAACCAGCTCTGGGGTGAGTAAACTGCCAGATCCTCATCCTCAAGAATTGGCTCCTTATACTATGTGCAGGTGAACAGTCAAATTAGACATTTGTCCCACAATCATATCCATGGGGCCCATCTGGGGATAGAGAAGATGTGCATAATGAATAGGTTGCATTAGCTGGGAGTGGTAAGAGCTGTAACTGATTATAGTTGCACATGCCCAGAATGCCAAAATATGGTGCCCAAGCCCCATTTCAAAAAACTCCCTCATACCGTTGCCAATTATTGATGTGCCTTTTGACAGAATTGCCATGGACTTAGTGGGGCACCTAATAAAATCCACAAGGGGACACCAGTATATTCTTGTTGTCCTAGACTGTGCCACCAGGCCTTTCTGTTAAGGAATATGACAACAAAGAGTGTTGCACAGGAGCTGCTACAAATATTCAGCCTGGTTGGGACACCTAGAGAAACCCTGATCGATCAGGGGACTCATTTATGTCCAGGATCATGAAGGACCTTTGCAGGCTCCTCAAGGTAGAACAAATCCAAACTTCAGTACACCATCCACGAACTGGTCGAAAGCTTTAACAAAACCTTGAAGTCCATGCTTAGGAGGCAGACAAAGATGGTAGAGACTGAGAGACACGAGAGAGCTGTGGCCCATGGTAAGAAAATATGTCTCAAGCCCAGGAGAGTCCCAGCCTGGAGACAACATTCTGATACTGATGCCCACTCAAGACCACAAGTTGCTAGCCTAGTGGCAAGGACCTTATGAGGTGGCTGAAAAGGTGGGCCCAGTTAACTACAAAGTGTGCCAGCCAGGCTGTTTGAAGCCTACTCAAATCTACCGTGTCAACTTGCTAAAGAGGTGGTATACCAGAGATGCCTTGGCATGTTGTGCTTCTCCTGTGTCCCCTGTCTCTTCCCCAGGTGGCTAAGATGTGGAGGTGACATACTGTATGCACCAGGGAGAGATGGCTAGTGCAGCAGAGCACTGCCGTGTTCTCCAGCAAGCCGGGGTGCACCATGCTAGTGGAGAACCACATCTGGACAGAGCCTGGTGGCCCTATAGGACCCCCGTACATTGTGAGGACTGGGAGGGCCACTTGGAAAGACTTGCCACTTTGTTGGAGGCTGTCCACAGGGCAGACTTAACAGCCAATCCAAACAAGTGCAAGCTTGATATGGAGGAGGCCGAATACCTGGGCTTTACCTACTATACCTGCTATTGCGCTCATTTCATCCATAATTACCCTACTATAGCTGCCCCCCTCATACACCGAACCCTCATGGAAGCCCCCAGCCTGTCATGGTGGAGTGGACTGAGAACGCAGAGAAGGCACTCCAAGTTCTCAGAGATGCGCTTGATGCATGCCACTCCTGGATTTCACTTGGGAGATCATTGTGCAAACCAACACCTCAGGTGGGCATAAGAGCACTACTCTCATGAGATTAAAGGTGAGCAACATCCAGTGGGCTACATTAGTAGGAAGCTAAATCAAAGGGAGCAATGCTATGCCACAGTAGACAAGGAGGGCCTGGAACAAGTGGGCACTGGAATGTCAAAGGGTGGTATCTCTTGGGTTGTCAGTTCTGTCTTGTGATTGACCATGCCCCCCTGTTGTGGATGTCCAAAAGGAGGGATAGAACAATGCTTGGGTTGGTAGATGGTTCCTCTCTTCACAAGACTTTGAGTTCTCTGTCATCCACAGGTCAGGAGCTAGACATGAAAACGCAGGCACCTTCCCTGGACCCTCTGGACCTCTGTCACTCCTCCCAAGCAACGACTGAAGGGGGTGGGGGTGTATGTAAGGGACTGAGGGGTATGGCTGCTACATTCCAGCCTAAAAAAAAAACTTTGCTTTTTTTTTCAAAATAAAAGCCCCTGGCCATTGTTCAGTGGGGAACTTTAACTCTTGCCTGAACATGTTTGTTTGTACAACCACACTGCTTCTCCCACCTGCCCATTCCTGTTACATAAATGAGGTAATTTGTAAAAAAAATCTAAATACATTTTCGGCATAGCTTCCAAATGGTTCCAAGCGGGTGGAGGTACTTCCCGTGGCACGAAATAGGCTACATTGACCAACACCTGCATGTGCGTTTCTCAAATGAACTGAAAAGACAGGCGCCAGGTGGGGTGTTTCTCCGAGATGGCTTTACTTCGGCCCTGAACGATGCCAACCACTCGATGGCAATAGTGAGCAAAAGGTTATCTCACATAATTATTCCGTCCGAAAACATCAGCTGGCTAGCTGGCTAATATGGCAAGCACAAGTAGCTGTAGCTGGCGGATAAAGAAAATTCAGTAAAATCCCTCAAACAAACGCCATTAGAGTTGTATGTACAAGGAAAAGCAAAGGATAAAAGGGCGATTGGACATTAGATGCTAATCAGCAGAAAGGAAAACGATACACTGAAACTTTCTCAGAGCTGGTATGACAAGATGCATTTTATTTCACTTGTTTGGTTTGTATTCGATTTAGGCATAAATCTTCCAAGAAGTCAACCGGTTGATTCAAGAATGCAATGGCTGGATAGACAACCACTTGATTTAAGAACATAAAAGGCTCCCAACAGCTAGACCAGCACACACCTTTGGTTCAGTAACCATTGTTTTAGCCAAATGAGCAGTACAGTTGGAAGTTCACCTACCTAACCAAGATTTCTGCTGTTCTGTGTTGTCATGGCAGTGCACCCTCTGTTGACTGGATGGCTGCATGGCGCCAAAAAGTAGTGTTTTTTTTTTTTTCTCACCTCAGTTCCTATTTTTTCACTTTGGCGTGAGCAGAAAGGACCTCAGTGGTAGCCGAACATGTTCCTATGCAGGAGAATCCCTGTTTAAGTATTGTTAGTTGCACAGAATAGTTCATTTATTTGTGGCGGTGAACTAACGGCATTTTGGGCTGCGAGTGTTTAAATTCCATGTGCGTCATTAGACAGGTTCATAGTACCATGACTTGTGGATGTGGACAAAGTTGCTGCATGCTTCTGCTTCTTGTGGAAAGAGAACTAGATTGACAAATTGTGTAGCTCTTTCTGGTCTCCTGCAACAGCATTTTAGCATAAGGTCTGTTCCTGTTTGGTGGTTTAACTGGTCTGCGTTAGAACAAAAAATGCAGCGGCATTGTAGGTCTCGATTAAATTAGATTCTCATATTTCTTGTTAATAGCTTTTTTTTGTAAGAGTAAATTCTCTCTTTCAGGTATAGGAAAGATGTTGGTTAATCAGTGTGTGTCATTTAGCCAGCTGTGACCCAATTACTGTGTATGCTTTTAAGATGAAAGACCATTTGGGCGGACGAGTTGTCATGAATTTTCACAATACCAGCTAGGCCTATTTCTGTTCACTGTATAGTTATGACCCAGCAGGACGCCTTTGCATAGCAACTGGGCCTACATGTTCGTCATTGTTACAATGTAAAGGCGTTCACTTTATGACCTCATAAAATCCTACTGGACTAGTAGTGGACTGTAGTGATGCAGGTTCCAGGCCTTGTATGATGAGGCTGGGTACTGTTAGCCTCAGAGATGAGTGTTGTAGTCCTGTTTTTTTTGTTTTGTTTTTTTAAATGTAGCATTGTGTGTTGAACACAGTCAACTAACAGCTCCTGTAAAACTGGGCAACGTGTTCTGACTTTTCCCCACGGTGATTGTCTCTCACTCCCCAAGTTGGTGTGTGTGTGTCTGTTTTTTTTTTTCCTTGTAATTGTGTCACAGTCCAGTCAGAGGAAGCAACTTATTTTCATTCCATTTTTGTTCAGTTATGTGTGAAAATTGTAGGATAAGAACTATAGAAAGAAACGAACGAAAGAGGCATCTTTATGCAGCAGAAAATGTTAGGGGGGACTATAGGTTTCGAATGTAGACACAATGCATTCTGAGGCCTAACTGTAGATCTGTGGCTGAAAAGTAAGATCAAATGCTGCCACATGAAGGGTTTGATTTCCACTGGGGCCACCGGTGCTAAAAATGTATGCTCTCGTTGTACTGTACTTTCAGGCACTTCGGATACGTGTCCACTAAATGGTATATGTTAGGTTGTAGATGTTTCATGCATGTGTCAAAGTGTCGACCTGAAACTAAGTACGGACTCCAAACTGATACAGAGGACATGGCGTCCTTAGATTTGAGGTGAGCAAGATAACCTAAATTTCCAAAAAATGACACAGTTGGAACTATTGTCTTGTAATCCCATAGCGTTGTGTTCTCTGTACAGCTCAAGAAACCCGTCCTTTGTATGTCTGGAGTATTAGTTTACTCGTGCCAGAACTATTAACCGTTTTGTTCCCATAGAAGTCTTTTTTTACAAAACATGGTGTTCTTCAGTCTGAAAATGTAGTCTCTTCAGTATGATTTCATATACACAGATTGTCTGTCCTGGACCTTTTGTTGTGAATATTTTTTTTATTTTTTTTACTTTTCTTCGCAGGCTGCTAGTTCTGTTATTACATCATTGGGATACGGTATCTGATTATCGCATGGCCTGGCAGCGTTGTGTTTTGTGCCATCTTTCCTGACCTGAGGCGCAATTGAGACAAAGGCCTCTCTAGTAGAGGAGAGGTTCTGGTGACTCTTGTTGTCCACATGGAAAATGTTTGGCTCCTCACTCAAACGCAGTCTCCTCTTGGGCCTCTTCCCCATTCCCTTCCTACCATGTTTCCTCCCCATAGTGTTCCTGAAGTGTGCTGTGTGGGCGCATTGGCGCTAAAGTCTTTGAGTAAAAAAAGAAAAGAGGATGGCGTTACGTTTTGAACTAACTGAGCATGCTCTGTGGAGACCTTCCGAAGAAAGGGACCGACAGAGGGAGCCACCAGGTCACATGACCAGCGAGGTGAATGTGCATGCGGGGAGAGAAAAGGAAAAGAGGAACAATCTGTTCGAGACTCATGCTCTCTTCCTCCCTCCCCTCTCTCTTTCTCTCTCTCTCTCTCTCTCTCTTTCTCTCTCCCTCTCTCTCCCACACACACATACACACACACACACACACACACACTCTCTCTCTCTCTCTCTCTGACGCTCTCTCCTTCTCAATGGAGGCCATGAGAAGAAAGCAGGTATGATGCTTCCTGCAGGCACACATCTACCACTGGGGAAGACATGTTAGCCTTACTCTTTACCCTT